>JASDQU010738344.1:86216-112053 GCA_032191745.1 Picea mariana | reverse complement strand
GCTCCAATTTAATACTTGCTAGTCCTTCTCCTGGTATCTCGAATCAATCTGCTTGCTTATTGGCAAAATGACAAGTAAAGAAGATTTACAACCTTCTTACTGATGTACTCTACAAGAAGTGCATGTGCAGGATCACATTGATTTTGGATGCCACAATTTATAATATTGTTTGCAAGCAAAACTCCAGCAATCGCATTAATATCATTGTTACTAAAGTACTTGTCTATTTGTGTAAGGCCAACATTGATATCCCAAAGAAGAATCAAACTCAAACTTACAGCAGCATTTGCCACGTAATCGAAGAGAATATCTTATACATAGAGCTGTTGCCAATTCCTCATGCCCAACTTGTAATTCATTCGAAAACATTGGTGTGTCCTCAACATACTCTATTTCAGCAGTCACCTGAAGCTTGGCTAAAAGATTCATAATGGGGAGACCCACTGCTGTTCCAACCTCTGTTACAATCTAAGTGCTGCTACATAGGTTCATTGAAACCTATTAACTGCTCGTTTCTTGTTTCAGAGAACCCTTGTTCGAAAGAGGCATTTCTGGCAAAATCGATCAAAACATTTGAACTAGGTTGCGAACTGAAAGAAACCGTTGATATACATCGTCTCATTACTCGAGTTTCCTGAACAATATTGTTATGAATTTTAACTTTCTTTTCTTTTGAATAGTCAAGGCTATTATCCATTTCATATTTCCCACAGCTTGTTAATACATTTGCTGTTTCCTTTTGGTTGTAGCTCTCCGATTTTAAAACTAGTTATAAACATTTGTCTCGGAGATATGACCATGTTGACCAAGCTCAGCTGTAATCTCTTTTATCTTTTGCTTACTTGGGGTTCTTTTTCCCTAATCAAATATCTTCTCAAGAATCTGAAGTTGCGCCTGGCTTGGTGTCCAACACTGTCAAGCACTCACCTTGTGGCCCGAAATCACCTATCACTGAATCAAAGGCAATAGCTTGCCCAAGTGTGAACCCCTGTCGTAAAGTAGTCTTCTCCGACACTTAATGTATTTCCATTCTATTCGTCAACTCGAGTGACAAGAACACGAACATGTGCCTTTACCATTTTGAAATTTTGATGTTTACTTATATCATGCAAAGCTAATATGATAGGATCACGACTGAAATAACCATGCACTGTTTAAATACTTAGTCACAAACACTATGACATTATGATGGTAGAAATTTTACAGCATTCAAAACAACTATTGTCTTCAAAACAATAACTTCATGCCCGTCTTCAGTGCCAATGCATAGGGTTGTTTGCTTCAGAGTTATGAAACCCCTTGGCCTGGCAATGAGTGAAATCTACCTTCTGAAACCCTCCCAAAAATATTCACTGTCGATTTGTTGTTGTTCTATTTGCTGAGCATTTTTAGTGGTGGATTCTTAACAAGGTGGGTGCTAAAGAAATTTGTATTCTCAGATTCAAAGTAGGCCAAAAATTTAGCTAGTACCGTGATTCTGGAGTTGGGCTGCCATGTAATTGTATTTAGCTTTCGACATCTGCTCAATACACTTGTGATTTTAAACTTGTTAGCTTGGCACAAATCCGCCTGTTCGTGGCTCTTCCTTGTGGCCAGATGCCTTCAACCTGTTAAACATTCCAAAAACCAAGCTACGTTCACCAGTGACAATTGCGCACGCATTCATCCGCCTGGAAATCAGGCATTTGACAGATGTCTGTTTTATTATATTTTTTATATTTTCTCAAAAAAACATAATTCCAAATGCTTTGGGATCTTAGAACTATCAGCCTTTATATATGTCGATGCTCTCATAGCATTTCGATGAGTCATGTGGAGTGAGGTCTTAGCGCTTGGCTTGTGGCTAACCTGTGGTGTGTTTGATGGCAGGTGCTGGAGATTGGCTTCCGACCAATAACTTTTTCTAAAATAATCATTAAGTCTGTAAAAGAAAACCAAGAGCATAAAACTTGAACATATAAACCAAAATTGGCTTTATATTACCATTTTTATTTTGCGAGAAAACTGTCTTTTAATCCATAGGCAATGATCCTTACTTAATATCTCTTTAAACATCTTTTTACTAGTATCTTTTTACTAGTACAAAGGCCCATTTATCTCAGTCAAGGCATCATAGCACTATGTCAAAGGTGTATGGAATAAGGACTTCCACCCTTCCTGTACCTCCTCTCTAATGAGGTGAATTAAAAGATCAGCACTACTTCTAGCATATGCAATATCGGTGTTCTGGAACAACACTTTTCGGTGCTACAGGAATAACCTCATTCCTGCAACAAGGAGAAAATTGAATATTTAGTATCTGGATACTAACACTGGATCCTTTTGGGGATGACATGCTCCCTACGAGCTGCCAAGAACAAATAGACCATTGTGCCTTTTAGTTCTATCCATTTGTGCAACGCAACTTGCAAACTTTTTCCTCTACAAACATTCACATTTATGTTATGACTAGTTCATTGGGTTATGGAGTCATTCAATATCATTTCAACTCTGGCCCTAAACTTCTGCAACTTATTCAAACTCTAACAAAATACTGAAAACAAACTCGTTGCAAATCTGATTACACTATGAAAACTGCGAAAACAATTGCTCAAGAAGAGATCTTATTGCATGCCCTACTTCTAGCCAATTATACCGTCACTTGATCAAGTGAAAGTATGCTTCCAATGGAGCCATAATAACATCTAGCGGATTTTAAAAACTTCTTGTATGCAAATAAATTTCAGAGAAGACTTCATGACTTGTAGCAGAATTTTAACTTGCAGCACATACTTACAATAATCATCTTCTTTGATTCAAAATTTTGCAAGGCTGAAAACATCTGAGAAACATGATTCCATATAAAAATCTACCGAATCATAGAAAAAAGAAGTAGATTGATAACCAAATACATTTACCTCTACTTTCTACTCAATGTTTACTTCAACTTCTGATGTATGGATGTCATATACAACTTTTTGCGAATTTGGATATAGCTGTGAGCTGATTTTACTATTAATTACTTCTTGTTTAATATCTTCTCCATAAGTGATACCAATTTTATGTTCACGAGGTGCTGAAAACAGAAAAGAAGATCTGAAATTTTCAACCATATCCATGTAGACAACCACATGATCATGCCAATTATGTTGCATCTTCAACTGATACAATTTTTTTTTTCTCCTCTATGATATCTGTTCCACTTGTCAAACTACACTCCATTTGATCTGTTGAAAAGAAGGTATGACCAAGATCTGCATTATCATAATCAAAAGCAATAAAATCATCTTGATTATGCTCAGAAAATTCTAGGACACCAACAATGTCATCATGATAATCAATAGGTTGATCTTCTTCTTCCATGTTGCCTTCAGATGGATAATTTCCATGCACTAGATCAGGCTGCTCATAGATGAGGAGTTGAATGCCTTCACGAATTTGTTGGTCAAATTTTGTCACCATAAAGACATCGGGCTCCAAAATTTCAAGATTATCATCACTATAGTCATCAAATATAAGCTGACTCGGAAAAATTTATGAGAATTGAAAATCATAAACCTTTTCTTCACAATCATCTTGAAAGGATGAATGCATGAGTTTATCTTGGTTATCATACGAATCTTGACCATAAATCACATATGAACAGTCATCAAACACATCTATAGTTGTTGGTTTGTCTTCCTCGTTTACAGTATGATATAAAGTATCATAGTTGCACATTTCAAAAGCGAAATGCTAAAAATCCTTTTGTTGCAAAACAAATTTATGAAAATATACAACGAACAATAAATCTTCTTCTTCCTCTACCTTATAATCCTTTTCATTTGAGCTCAAAGTAATAGGTACATAAGGAGAAAGATCTAGATCATTCTCAGTTACACATTCATTGATATTCTCATCGACTATATCTTGAAGATCATCCTCACTAACATGATTTTCATTCTTGCAAACAAAAGAAAAATCTGCTTTCTATTGAATATGCTTCTCAAATACATCACAACAATTTTCAAAAAGACTTTCAATTGGAAATTTTTCTTTAAAAAATAAATTGAAAGCATCATGAAAACTTTCCAATGAGTTAATACTTGAAGTTGGAAGAGATCTGTACCAATCAAGGGTTGCTCCCTCCAATGAGTATCTGAAAATTTTAATCTGGACATCTTCATGCACAATCTGGTGTTCATGAACAAACTCGTGAAAATCCAGTAGATGCTTAGCCAGAACCTCCCAATCTTCACCTTTGAATGTATGAAGGATACCTTCCCATTCATCTATACTAAGCATTGGGTTTGGAAAACCAACTAAATCTAAAAAGTCACAAAAGACAAACCTTTGAGCCAAAATGGCTTCCATACTTGGATCCCCAATGGAGTCATTTATGAATTGTTGAACAGTGGAGTTGCCATGGTGAAAAATCTTCAATCAATTGTGTGCCCTCTTCTTGTTCACCATCAAGAAGTGGATCTGAACGTTGTTGTTCTTCCCAGGGAAGATGTCTTCGTTCCTTCATCCCCGACAACGGCATCAAAAGATGTTAGTGCTAGAAGTTTCCCTTAGACTGCTATAGGGCCAAGCCTAGCACATCTTAGTTATTGCAATGATTTTATAAATAAGGATGTGTTTGGGTTTTGAAAGAAGGTGGATTGGGTAGATTAAAAGAGAAAGAATAAGAGAAACAAGCTAAATGCGAAGCAGTAAAATACCATTGGGCATGGAGTCAAGTAAACACCATGTTGATCGAAGGCAATCAAATTGCATATCAGATAAGAAGTTTATATGAAAATGGGTAGAAGAATAGGGAATAAACAAAAAGTAGAATACCCATCAAACCAAGATTCTTTTTGTGAAATGGATGAAATGATACTTGAAGCAAAACACACAAATAGTAGGCAGTCGCAGCAAAATATTTACCACTCGAGAATCTATTATCCATGGGCAGCCACTGATTCTCAATGTCTGCAATTCATTCAAGCAAGATGAAAAACGGAGTGTAAAACAAGGGAAATCACAATCTGATAAAACAATTGTCATAGATATTCAATGTCAAAAGTGATCACAGAAAGATGCTTGCAGGCTTACAATAACACCCACTGGATGGTTATCTCATCAAATTCCTTCTCAGACCTCACCCTCTTGGGCCTCCTCCTCTTTTTGTTACAATCTCATGAAATTTATATATATGTGTCTACAATCAAAATCCTCTCAGATAAAAACAATTACAAATTTTTATGAAGAAACCTTCTAAAAATAGAAGAAAGAAAGATAGCTTAAAAAGGCTCGACACTTGAGAGAATAGGTGTTGAATGGTTGGATGCTCAATGTATGATTGTTGTCCACTAAATCTGCATTTGATTGACACATATTCTGGAATTGTCCCTTTGACTTCTTAACTGTCTTCCAGGTATCCCTGAAAAGATGCCTCGAAATCTAGAAGTGATAAACTTAATACCCTGAAATCTTGATGGGTACTTTGCCACTTGTATATTGGATGAAAATGAAATGACTCAATATGATATTAAAAAGGAAAATTGGTCAATTGATTCTAAAAATATGTCCTTCAATATTGATGTAGCTCACATACCCTTCCATTTGTCTTGAATAGTTTCAAGCTACCAGTTGTGCTTAATCAATAAATATTTTGCCACATAAGATGTGGATCTCAATGATTTACTAGTGCTCCAATTTATTGCTTGCTAGTCTTTCTCCTGGTATCTCAAATCAATATGCTTGCTTATTGACAAAATGACAGGTTTTGTGTACCCTTCCTTCTTCAGATGTGCATGAGCTTTCCATTTATCTTTATCTTTAGATTTTTTATATTTGTGGTTGCCATCATGCATAGTGAGTGCATGTGCCCTTGGGCCTTTGATTGTGCACATGTTGATGAGCTTGGTTTTCTCTTGTGTCAGGGATTCGATAAAGTCCTCAAGAGAAGGCATCTTCCAGGTGGCTCCAGAGGCGAATCTGACAGTATGGAATGTAGATATGAATACAGAGAATTTAGGACCAAGCTTGGAGAGAATGGTGAGAACCATTTGTTTCTTCTCCTTCAATTTATCAACCCCGCAAGCTTTGAGTTGTGACAAAAAATCCTTGAATTTTGTAAAGAAATATTGGATATTTTCGAATCTTTTTGGATCCAATGTGGGCAGCTACACATACAACATGTCTCCCCTCATCTCATACTATTTTCCAAAGAGCCCTTCCAAGGTGGTCTAGGCTTCATTGGGAGTCTTACAGGAAGATATATGAAAAATGAGATCGAGAGAAATAAGACTGCAAATTGTTTCAAGTGCCTCATCCATGTGATTTAAGTACCTGGATTTTTCTATCGTTGATGTCGGTTTTGTATATCTATTCAAGGTTAGCCTGTACAACCCTCTGGTTCATAGATGTATTTCTATTTTCTCCTTCCATGCAAAATAGTTGTAAGGTGTAAGAATGAATTCTTTTTGGAATTCCATCTATACGTTGTCTTCAATCTTTTGTACCTACAAAAAATTTGGTGTAGCTTTTTCTTAGCAGTCTGTCGGCTCTGATACCATGTAAATGTTTTGAACCTAGACATAATAGATCTAGCTAAATAATGATACATACATTTTCAGAGAGAAAAGGAGAAAGAATAAGAAGGAGAGAAATAATGAAAGAATTCTCATTAACCGTTGTGAATAATGAATAATTTACACATGATATACTCTGTATAACTCAATGAGTGTGCATTGGAGGAGAACCAATGCACCATAGTGGTGGTCTAGAGTAATCTGGACACACACCAATAGTTACGGGAGTGAACTGCCACCTAGTCTAGTCTCTCAGGCAGTTACAAGAGTGAACTACCACCTAGTTGAGTTAACTAGTCAACTAGTCTTCAGTTAACTGACTGAATAGATAGTAGTGAGGAGTTAACTCAGGGAATCAAGGCTAATACACTAGTCTGGTGATGATACCAAGGCAAGGTCAAATTATCATGGTGATGATCCCAATTTTGCATGGTGACAAAACCAATGCAACATCTAAACTCAACTCAACTAGTCAAACTGAAGTGTCAACTGAAAGAGAATATTTCACCTAGAGAATATTCTCCAGGTGGAATATACTCCCCTAAAATATAAGAGACTAGATAATGACTAATTATGACTAATAAACAAGGAAAAACCTTAGGAAAAATAAATCCTAGGTGTGTGTGAAGTAACTCCAATAGAAGTGGGTGGAGCTTTCTATGGGGCCCTGTAAGACGCTCCTTCTGCAAGTGTAACCAGACCTTGTCTCCAACTTGAAATTGATGCGGTGCCCTGTGTTGATCATGGCATTGATTGTACTTAGAATTAGCTTTTTGCAAAATCTTCTGGACCTGTTAGGAGATGTGATGAATCCGCTCAATGAAACTGGTGGCTTTGTCGATCTCAGATTGAACATCGAAAAAGTATGTCTATGTGGTTGCTAAAGGTAGTGCAACATCAATGGGACCCAAGGGTTGGAATCCTAGTCCCACCTAAAATGGGCTATGGCCGGTGGAGCTATGGAGAACCCTATTGTAACTGTGTTGAACATAGGGGAGACTCTCATCCCATGTACAAAAATGCTTAGAGTTGTACATACGCATGATGTGCATAATCATATGATTGACGATCTATGTTTGGACGTCTATTTGGGGGTGGAAAGCGTTGGATTTAGTGAGTTTGGTGTCCAATAGTGACCAGATACTCGACCAAAATGTGTTGAGGAACCTGTTGTCCTAGTTAGAGATGATGGTTTGTGGTATCCCAAAATGGACCCACACTCATTCGAAGAAGATCTTGGCAATATCTTCTGCTGTGATGTTATTTTTGCAGGCTGTGAGGATGGCCATCTTTGAAAACCGATCAACAACCACAAATACACAATCATTGCCTTGCTTGGTGGACGGAAGGATAGACATGTAATCCATCGAGATGGATTCCCAAGGCTTCTTGAGGGTAGGAAGTGTTGATATTATGGTAGTTGCGGGAGGTATTTACCTCCACGTGTAACCTTGATGAGAATAGAATATTCTAGGAAGTAAGAAGAAACCCTAAAGTGTTAAACCTAACCCTAGAAGACAAGTCGGCTCAAGGAAATAATTAATATTAAGTATTTAGCATCCAGAATGAGAAGTCGACCTAGACATCTTAGGAAAACAATATAAATACAAGTAGCCAAACCTCATTTTGTACTAGACAACTCAAAATTTCAGCTGGAAAGAGGTGCGCACTGCAAAAACTAGGCAAGTGCGCAAGTCTAGGGAGAAACTACAGCTGGCTGCTACTGCAATCTGTATTCCTAGTTTAGGCTCAAACTTTCTATTGGTTATGGTTGGACTTTTTGATCATTCTTGGTTATGTTTATGCATTAACCGTGGTTGGCTATTTGTTTACTTCTAGAATCATTCTCTGTCAAGGTTAAGGCGCTCGGGGGTGGCTTCGGCCTATGGTTGGGTGACAATATTGTTATATTGTCTATGGTTAAACAAGCACATCCATTAATTTCTAACAGGTTATGGGCCCACACTATCTTCGAACAATCTGACTGTTGGAAGATAGATTGGGAGGATTTGCTCAGTTGTAGTTGCAGTTGCAGCCAGTTTTTGTTGCAACAACGAAACCCTAACCCTCTTGTTGAGGCACCTTAAGTGAAGGGATTGGCCTAATTTCTAGATATCCCAGTGCACCCTAGCCTAGTGCACCTCTTGGTATTCTCAGCAAGCCAAGACGTCAAGTTTGAGTTTTAGGTCAAAGTCAAAGGTTGACCAAGTCAAAGAAGTTATGACTTACTCTATGAAGTCAGAAAAAAGTTAGAAGGGGCTTCTAACTTCAGAGTGTGGAATACAAGGATTGAACTCATCCTTTCCAAGAATAAAGTGTTGGACATTGTGAAAGGAAAGATCATGGAACCACAATTCGAAGAAGGAAAAGATAAGGAACTTCAGAACCTTGCAGTTATGGAGAAGTTCGAAGACAATGACATCAATGTCATGAGTATCATATTAGAAACTATAAAATACCACTTGATACCCTACATCTCCCATCTTGACCCATCTAAGAAGATGTATGATGCCCTAACAAACCTCTTCTTAGTCAGAAAAATTGGACAAGTAATGAGTCTGAAGAATGAGCTCCGTGACATGAAAATGAATGATGATGACAGCATAACATCATACCTTATGATAATATCTCAGTTAAGAGATCAAATACAAGCTATTGAAGAGATCATTTTAGAGAAGGAACTGGTAAATACAATACTTAATGGTCTTCCCAAGACATGGGATGCATTTGCCGCAAGCATGAACACAAGGAAGGAGTATCCTACATTTGAAGAACTTTGGACTTGCTATGCACAAGAAGAATCAAGGATTAGTGCAAAAGAGAAACCCCAAAAGAAATATGATGATCAAGCCTTCACAAGAAGGTTTAAGAATTTCAGGAATAAAAGGAAGTTTGGCTCAAGGAAGAAACCAAATCAAGAGAATATATGTCAAAAATACAATGCTTCAACTGTCGAAAATATGGTCACTACAAGAATAATTGTCCCTAGTTAAAGAAAAGGAAGGAAACACACAAAGCATCAGTTGCTGAAGAAAGGGAACCCTCAAAGAAGGCCAAGCAAGATAAAACAAACTTCTTCTTCTAAGACAAGGTAACAATATTCTTTATAATTCTTGTACATACCATGTTTAGATAGTTTATGTACATATCTTGCATATCTATTTCTTAGAATATAAGACGTTCAAAGAGAAACAATACCTATGGAAGAACAACAAGATAAGGATTGTTATCACAATGACTACAAGTCAAGCAATACACATGAAAAGATGAAGTACATCAACAACCCCCTGGTAACAATTCATGTGGAAGATATTAACATAAGTAACAACTGCAAGATAAGCCGAAATCATAATCAAACTTGAAGAAACCTGGAAGAAGTAAAAACAGAAAGAAGTCACCATTCAAGAGGAAATTAGAAAAAGACTTGTGACACTTTGCAGAAGGCAATAAAGATGTAGACGAAAGCGTGGACTCTCTTAGATGGAGGGAGTCGATTATATAATTCCAAAAGAAGAGCGTGCATTCATGCATGAAGCGAGGATTAGGATGGAGATAATCCTAAATAATATGATGCATTGAGGATTATGAAGTATCTATCCATGTTCCCATCAATGGTAGCAGCCATGAAAAGCAACATGTGTTCAGTTCGACTTTAGAAGAAGTTTTCTTCGAAAAGAAGCCTTAAAGTATCCCTGGTTGTCCATCCACATCCATGATTCTATGATGAAAGGAAGAAGTCCAAATCTCCAGGGCATATAATCTATAGAAAACTCCATGGACCCAAGAGCTAAAGAGAAACATGAACAAGAACATGAAGATTTCAAGAGAGAAAGAAAATCCAGAACAACCAGTCATTACATTGAGAATCACAAGACTACCAACTTGGTCTAAACCCTCTAGAAGCAGTCAAGAAGAAAAAATGGAAGTTGTGATAAAGAACAATGTATGGAAGACTTATGAATGAAAGCATTGCAAGATCCAGAACTAAAGTTTCTCCCAGATGGAGGGAGAAAACTATGTTGATAGCTTGTTCCAGTAACCAGACATACCTGAGCCATTATATCTCCTGCAATATCCATAGGTTGGAGTTAACATCATATGAATGTAAGGAATGTTCTCCTCAACAGAGTAATTGAACAAAGAAGTGTATGTAGAGAAACCTCAAGGTTTTGAGGTATACCAGAAAGAGACTCTTGTATATAGATGGAAGAATATCTTGTATGGATTCAAACAACTTGGTATAGAGCCTCCAATGCACAACAAAAGTAGTGGTGAAAACTTTCTATAACATAGATATTGTATCAGAATGGTTACTCAGAAAGTTTAGGATGATGGATTGCTAATCCATGACACACTCTCATGATGACAAAAGAAGTGCCACTTGGATATGTTTCAGTTTGAGCCTTGCCACGATGTCATGAGCTAGAAAGAAACAAAAGTGTTGAATCCAACCATGATATACTGTAATGATCAGAACTATATGAAGCCTTAAGAGAAAACCATGTTCCAGACATACCGAAGTACATCGAAATCGAGCATTACATTCTCCATGATGAAGTCCAAAAAAGAGATGTGGTTCTCCAATATATATCTCCATAGATGAGCAGATAACAGATATTTTGGTAAAGCCTTTGTCCAAGATGAAAAAGTTTGCGTACTCAAGAAACAAGCTGGAGCTCGTGGAGACGACTTCCTTATTGAAAAGAGAAGAGATGACTCCCAGGTTGGGAGGGAGCACTATTGTGTTATTGATTTATGGATAGTCATTTTTCAGTTCGAAAAATGGTCCAGGATGAGCAGTTCCTTTCCAGTTTAGAAAGTAGTTTGAGATTTTTGACGGACATGCATTTTCCAATTCAAAAAATGGTCCAGATCAGATGGTCATTTCGTAATGAAAATGGTTCGATAGATTGTTGATGTACCATAGAAAGTGATTCCCCTTGTGGCCAGTGTGGGGAAATGGTCTAGGAAAGTCTTTCTTCTTGGTAGCCACTCTTAGTAGTGGTCAAGAAGAATGGTCTGCCTCGTTGGGAATCCATTCTTTTGAAGTTCACAATTGTGAACAATTTGGAATAATGGTCCATTTTGGAGGTTGGTGCGGGACAGTGATTTCCTTAGGAAATGGTCTGGACAGTCATTCCCTAGGGAAACCTCATTCTCTCCAGGTTGCACTTTGTTTAGTGCCGGAGGAATGGCCAATTTAGGTGAATGGTCCAGGTTCAGCAATCAGGGACATGCATTCCCTAAGGCAGACTCATTCTCTCCAGGTTGCACTTTGTTTAGTGCCGGAGGAATGGCCCAGATAGGTGAATGGTACAGGCTTAGAAATCATGACAACTATTATTCTATGATTGAGAAGAATAGTCCAGATAGCCCATTGCTGATATTTTACTTTCTGAGGGCAGAGGATCTTCCAGATCTCACAGATGTGAGTGGAAGAATGGCCCAGATGACTCAGTTTATATCATGATATTGTTTTTCTATGCAGGTTGATATCAGATGATATGATTGCTATGGAGACTGTATGTCTCTGGAAAATAGATGTATGCTACTGTGGTGGATGTGTTCCAATGGTTGTGTCTATGTGTCACTGATTAAGTAGTTGTGTGCTACTTAGTGTGGTAGTGTACCATTCGATTGTAGTTATGTACTACTATAGACACAATTGTGTTCTATTGAATGACATTGTTTTGATTGCCATGTAGACTATCAATAGTGTTGAAAATGATTATCAACTAGATGGATAGTTAGTGTGCTTGTGGATAGACATTCTCCATGTAGAGAATGGTCCAGATAGAACAAATTGTTGGCAGACAGGTATTCTCTCTATGGAGAATGGTCCAGGTTGACAATTTGTTGACATGTCATGGCACATATTGTGGCTCGATTAGAAAAATGGTTCAAGATCAATATTTTCTATGGCATACAGGTTGAGACAGATCTCTATAACTTGATTAGAAAATAGTCCTAGTTTGACATTCCTATGATCTGTGCAGTCCATGGCGTAGCTTTTAACATCTATTAGGATAATCATTCTTCTATGACGTATGCCTAGATTAGAAGAATGATCCTTGTATCACTCTTTAGAGTGAGTGACTTATACAATAGCATGCCTAACTACTCAGATAGAGTATGGCTTCGATAGATGATGTAGTTGATGCTATTAGATGATAGTGATGATGGTGCTCGTGATCTAATCATGAGATAGTCTGTACAACTATGATGATGCTACCAGTTCAATCGTATGTTTGTGCTCAAGACCATTGCCTTCAATACCTCCCTAGCTAGGAGGGAGTGTTGATATTATGGTATATGTGGGAGGTATTTACCTCCGCATGTAAGCTTGACAAGAATAGAATATTCTGGGAAGCAAGAAGAAACCCTAAAGTGTTAAACCTAACCCTATAAGACAAGTCAGCCCAAGGAAATAATTAATATTAAGAATTTAGCATCTAGAATGAGAAGTCGGCCCAGACAACTAAGGAAAATAGTATAAATACAAGTAGCTAGACCTCATTTTGTACCAGACAGCTCGAAATTTCAACTGGGAAGAGTTGCGCACTACAGAAACTGGGCAAGTGTGCAAGTCTGGGGAGAAACTGCAGTCGACAGTTGATGCAATTTGTATTCCTGGTTAGGCTTGGACTTTCTATTGGTTATGGTTGGAATTTCTGATTAGTCTTAGTTATCTTTATGCATTATCCGTGGTTAGATATTGGTTTTCTTCCGGAATCATTATCTGTCAAGGTTAAGGTGCTCGGGGGTGGCTTCGGCCTATGGTTGGGTGACAATATTTTATATTGTCTATGGTTAAACGATCACATCCATTACTTTCTAACAGGAAGAGGGTTTTATAAGCCTTGCATCTTGATGGTTGGCTTGGAAATGGCACAAGTAGTGCAAGATTTGATATACTTGTGGATGTCTTGTCGAAGTTTTGGCCAATAAAAATGTTTTTGGAGGAAGACCATAGTTTTATCCATGCCAAAATGTCCTGCCACCCGACTATAGTGGGCTTCTCAAATCAGCTTTGAATGATCGCTTAGAGGAACACAAAGATGGGCCATATGGCATAAAAACCCGTCTTGAATGTGAAAAGCGATGACAATCACGTCTATACCCAAGAGTTGACAGGTGGTGGCGAAGTTTGGATCTTGCTGATAAAGTTGGGGCCACTCAGATGCCTCATGTCCACAAGAATGGAGCACAGTGGTGAGTGCAGCTACGGGAGTTCGACTAAGGCATTCAACGACACGATTTGTGCTCCCTGTCTTATACTTGATGTTGAGATGGAAATGTTGCAGGTAGGCGGACCACTTTTGATGGTGGTCATTCTGCAACTTCCCCTATGTCTGTATGAACTATAGAGGCTTGTGTTCAGTGTGGATGATCGTCTCCTTTTCCATAATGTAATGTTTCCATTGACGACATGCTTGTACAATGGAATACATTTCCTTGTCATAGGTGGGGTATTTCTGGACAGTATATGAGAGTGCCTCACTATGGTATGCCACCAGATGACCGTGTTGAGTGTGAACTGCGCCTACAACATAGTCAGATGCATCAGTCTCAGTCTTGAACAGTGGTTGTAGATCAAACAATGAGAGTACTGGAGCTGAGCACAAACAATGATTCAAATCATCAAATGCTCATTGTTTCTCCTTCCCCCACACAAAATTTTCCCTACCACCTCCCTTGGTCACGTGGTTGAGGGCCCATGGAATATGCGAGAATCCCAACACGAACCTTCGGTAGAAATTGGCCAGCCCTAAGAAGCTCTGAAAATCGGTTAGTGTGGTCGGGGATGGTCAGTCACGGATGATTTGGATCTTGGCGGGATCAACATGTACCCCATGCTCATCAACAATGTAGCCCAAGTATTGGACCATGTTCATGCCAAAGAAACATTTTTCCAAGTTGGCATATAGCTTGTGTTGCCACAGAGTGCTCAAAACTTGTTGAATATGCCACATGTGCTCCTCCCAAGTTCTGTTGAAGATGAGGATGTCATCCAAATATACCACCACAAAAGAGTTGATGAAGGGTCTCAATACATCATCCATCAACCTCATGAAGGGGGCCGGTGCATTTGTTAGGCTAAATGGCATGACCAACCATTCAAAGAGACCTTATTTAGATTTGAAAGTTGTCTTCCAGACATCAGTTGGTTTGATGGGACCCTGGTGGTAGCCAGACTTTAGGTCAATCTTGTTGAAGAGCTTTTCCTCCTTGAGTTGGTCAAGAAGGTCATCAATCCTGGGAATTGGGTACCGGTTTTTTATTGTGATTTTGTTTAATGTCCTGTAATCAATGTAGAGTCACCAGGTCTCGTCCTTCTTCTGCACTAGTACAATCGAGCTTCCGCAAGGGGAGGAGTTGGGTATGATGTGCCTCTTTTGAAGAAGCTCTTGGATGTGACGCTTGATTTCGTCATTTTCCATCAACGAGCAACGATAGACTGGTCCATTAGGCAGAGGTGCACTAGGGGTTATATCAATTGGATGCTTGACTTGGCAGTGCGTCGATACCCCAGTGGGTGAGGAGAAGATGTCTTTATAGTCTTCCACGATCCTGTCTACTTGATTCTACTGCAAAGAGAGGCTCTGTGTAGAGGTCACGGATGTGGCAACGACCTTCTGCTTACTGTGAGCACAGATCACAAAGAAGACGAACTTCCCGGTCTGTGAAATGACCTTATTGCATTTCTTAGAAGAGATTAAAGAAATAGCATTAGGCGACACTACCTCTAGTATCCTGTACAATTGTCTACCCAAAGTATTAATAATATTGTGGGGTCTATACTCATACACAACATGACGCTTCCACAAATATGATTTTCCTAAAAGAAAATCACAAACTTCAAGGGGGAGAAATATCACACAATACCGCATCTTTGAAGGACTTGATGTTGTAGGGCAGACGACATTGTTGGCTGACACATAGATCTTTTCCTTGGCGAAGCTAGCCGATGGTGTAGGGATGCGGGTGTGGTGTCGTTGGAAGGTCCAACCGCTTGACTACCTCTGCTGAGATCAAGTTCTTTTGATTGCCGCTATCGACAATGAAATGAAGTGAAGCCCCCTTTACCCACACCTATGACTGAAAGAGGCGTTCCCCTTCCTTTGGTTCTTCTGGTTCACTTGGATGGACTTTGGTGGCAGCGACAGTGGCACTAGGTTCAACATCGATAATCCGCTTCCCTCCTTCTGGATTTGATTCGGAATAAGAATTGACCTTTGACTCGGAAGCCTTCAGCTCGGCCATGAGTGACTGCTTGAAGCATCATTATTCAATGTTGTTCCAAGGGCTTTTATGGTATTCACACCATTTTCCCATGTCCTTCTTCATCTTCTCATTTACCTTCTTATGTTGCGGCTTGGATTGATTGTCCTAAGAGTGACCATCTTTTCTTTGTCCCTTGTTGTGTGGGTTGGGGACGCCTTTGCCCTGCTTTGACTGTGAGGAATTTGAAGATCGAAAATATCGCCTCTTATGCTTAAATTTCTGCTCGATCTTGACAACACATCTATAATTCACACCCAATGAGGTGATGTCCAGAAACTCCATTTCTGTTTGAATGTATCTATGCAAACAACCGCGGTATTTGAGCACCAGATGTTGCTCAGAGTCTTTGATACCCAACTTGGTGTGCAATGTATAGAAAATATTGGTGAAATCTAGTACTATCTGGTCCCTTTCTTGATGTAGGGTGGTCGATTTGGTGTACTGGTCCTCGTAGCTTCCAACGGGGTAGTATTGTTCTTTAATGGTATCTCGAAAGGAATCCCATGTAGGGGAAACCACAAATATTGCAGACTCCTCTATGGCCCTTTACTCAGATTAAGTGTCCCACTAGTCCTTAACATGGGGGACAACCTTGAGGAGTGAAAAAGTAATATTTTCCCTATTGGAAAAATTATGGATTGAAAAATACCCTTCGAGCAGATTCAACCATTTATCTACAACATTTGCATCTATCCGTCCTTCAAATAATGGAATATCAAAATTTATCATGTACCTTGAAGGGGGTTGCATGATCGCTTGATGAAGATGCTTCTCCTATGGGCAGCCGTCGAAGGATCTACGCAAAGTTGTCCATCATTTTGTTTCTTTGTCGTGCAAGGGATTCCTCGAGCAACATTTTAAAAGGATCTCTTGCTCCATCGTCTTTCTTTTCGTCTCCCATGGGTTGTTGTTTGGCTTGTTGCGATCAATCTTGCAAGGACTCGATTGGTTCAAGTCCCAACTTCTTGTACCTAGATCTTGTCAGGGACATGCACGAAGAAAAATAAATGAAGAGCAGACCACTCTGATACCACTGATCTAGATTTAGGAGCGGAACAAAATGATTAACAAACTGAATACAATAAACACAAATATATGAAGAACAACACAGATATCCAGTGAATAATATCTTCTATTGAATAAATGAAATAGGTTGAAATTGTAAAACTGCAGAACTGAAACACTTGCTCAAATGGTGGTAGTTTTCTCTGAAAAGAGATGTAGTTGATATGTGCATCCGTCTGAGCAGAAAGATTACAATGATGTTCCAAAGGCATTTTTAACATTAATCATGAATTCCAAAACCCTAGACATCCAAAAACCTAACCCTAGGGGGTGAAACGCCAAGAGTCATGGGGCCCCTATGGGTAAGTTGGTACCTCAACTTCCTGGGGTCGTAACTTTTGCATACGACCTCTATTTTAGGTGCATGATATCTCGTTGGAAAGGGATTTTAGAGAAATACACATTACGTTGTCAAACTCTGACTCTGTCTATAGTTTGACTATGGCGAGCCAAAAAAACAATGTTTAGGGCCCCAAAACAACCCTGAAAGTACAACAAGATGTGCTGACATGAAAACATACAAAATAAACTAGTTGGATTAGGTGAGAGGCCACCAGTATCCACCTGGAAGATGTGTAAGGCTTCAGATAACCCCAGAAGTGTAGAACCCACAATTACAAAGAAGTACAGAAGAACGTGTTGAACTAAAAATTGACAAGAGGAGCCAATTGCAATAGGTGGGAGGCCACCAATATCCATCTGGATCAACTATGATGTAGAAGAAACTAAAAGTCTTATATGAAGTGGAGGTTTAAGGGAAACCACAAACCGTTGTCTAGCAGAAGCTGTAAGTATTCTATTAAGTGGTGATTTAAGGAAAACTACAAACCAATCACGCTCGCTCGTTTATGCTCAACTGATGGGACTTCGAAACTAGAATCCTAACTGTCAATCGCTTATGTTGTTCCTCCTTTCAGGAACACACTGAGAAGATGAAAATATGTCCACTACAAGATGTGTCAATACTCGAGTGCAAATTCTTCGGTATGACTGAGATATATTCTTGGCTATTAATAACCATTGCAAAGAAGTCATCCACCTATAGTGGTTCCTTACTCTTGTAGTTTTCTTGTTGTAAGAACATTGGTTTGAAGGATGATTGTGCTTTCTACAATACTTAAAAGGATGAAGATCGAAACACTGATCTTCCACATGGCCAACTTGTTGACAATGTTGGCATATCGAAATATTTTCTTGAACTGGAGTAGGAGAAATTGAAATTTGTTGCAGTAGTCCAACACTCTAGAACTGGATTGGTTTGGTATTAATCTGAAATATGAAAGGTGACATCCTTTTCATATTCGATACCCGTTCTATGCTTATTGTGTATGATTTCTTCCCAAGGTTTGATGATTGGATTGCAAAGAGGGAGTTGATCTTTATCTGTACTAGAATTTGGAGTCATTTCACTGAGTTTCTCTTGCGTTGGCTATTGGTCTGAATTGACATCATCATCTTCATCATCTTCAAAAATATGGTTCTCAACAAGGTCTAGTTCAAAATGTTGTTGAAAATGCTTTCTCTCAAGTGCATCGTGAAGAAGTTGATTCTGAGTTTGAAGTAATGTTGCTTTGGCTTGCGTAACTCGCAAGCAGGTCACAATAGATTGCAAGGTTGCTTTGTCAGTGGTAACTATATTGTCCATAGAGGAGAGGATTAGAGTGTTCAGTGACTCTAACAGTTCCTCAACTTGAGCCATTGCTCGGGCCTCGGAGGGTTTCTTGTAACTCCACCCTGACTTTACAATGCAAACTCAACTATGCAGATAACAAATGAAGGGTGCCGGCTTCTACAAAAAATTCACCCATTTACAAGAAAAATACAAGTAAACTTACAAGGCTTAATCAAAGTCTTCATTGTAACCAGGTTAACGAAGTTTCATGCCCAAAAAAGGCGGGGATTGGCACACTATGAGCTAGTCGCTAAAAATTATCACCTCATAATATTCACCTCCATACTCCACTAGGTTTCAAAGAAAGCAACTCATAAAAAAAATCATTGGGGCGTACATACCTATGTATTCTTCTTTTGAGAGGTGTGAAACCCTAACAGTTGCACTAGGAATCAGAGAGAGGGTGGCAGATAATCTTCACACCAACAATTGGAAGAAATCAAGAGCTAATTCATCCTTGAGGTCGAAAGTAGACTGAAAAATACACCAAGCGATGTCTGTCAGTCCACTAAAGTGGATCACAGTCATCAGCGAAAAATCTCTCTAGTCCAGTTCTTCCCAAGAAATACCAGGATGGTGAAGACGATGTATGAAGGATTCAATACACCAGGAATAGAGGCTCTAAGGGCATAATGGAATTGTAGTTCTGCTTAGCAATCTTGAAACCGTCGAACCAACGTGATGTTCAATCTGTGGAATACAGTAGCACCCAGAGCTAAGAAGATAAGTCAATGGTCGGATAGACATGTTGGAATATGTGGATTGTAATCCAAAACCCTAATCAAGGGCCGACCATGCGCATGTGCAAGAGCTAGCATATAATTCAGTTCAATTTACAATAAATTTATCATTCGATCCAAAAAGGTGCAATGTTGTTTGAAGACACTAGATTGAGCTCAGCGTGGATTGTATATGCTTGTTAAAAGAGTCAAATCTCTTGCTCCAAATGTTTGTTCATTTTTTTACTGCGACGTGTCGAAGGAAATTGACGTATCCTCCCTAGTTGACTACGTGTTTTGTAACGTCCCCCCCCCTCCTCTCTGTGCGTATCTCCACCATGTAACCACTATTGGAAAGCCATCTTATCATCGATGAAACCCTGGACTGCGAGCTCACTATCTCGGTTATGGGCGCAGCTGCGCGTGGTGAAAACTCTCCCGTTTTTCTTCTCTGCACGTCGGAAACAATGGGCACTTATTTCTTCTCTGCTCAGCGAAACAATGCAAAGCTCGGCGGCGTGAATAGATGTAAGTGAATGGAAACCCTAATTTTGTTGCGGTTTAGTCATGACACCCAGGTGGAAGCAACCCGAAAACTCTTGGCAGAGATAGCAATCACTGGCAGTAATCGTGAAAGGCGTGCTAAGGGAACAACAGAGGAATCAATGAAGTGTTCGCCTAGGGAGACAGAAGTGGGAGCATTGGAAGTAGCAGGTAGTTGAGACAGGAAACACTCACAATTTTGTTATACCTACGGAAAAAACGCTCAAATATGACACCTGAATGTGAGTGGATGGTGCTGAGAAAGACTGGCCCATAACCAGAGGCGTTTAGCACAGAAAATAGACCAGAGGGAAAAGAGACTGGTAGGCTAACGCATAAGTCTGAGGAGATAGACTGGCATAGAGACAGTTCTGCACATCCGACACTTAAATGCTATGGAAAACTACCACAGCTTCAGGCCCTAAGAGCTAGGTGCTCTGATTTTAGTGTTAGACACATGAATCCTAGCTCTGAACCTAGCTCTGATTTTACTGTTAGACACATGAATCCTAGCTCTGATACCACTGTTAGAGACATGAATTAAAGCTGGTGCACTGTTAGAGACATGAATTAAAGCTGGTGCTCTGATACCACTGTTAGAGACATGAATTAAAAGATGGGTGAAGTGCATTTTATTAATTGATATGATACACTTATACATTTATGTGACTATTGGATTCATCTTCCAATGTCTTTTGCACTCCCAATGAGGTTTCCTACTCTGTTAGACACATGAATTAAAGATGGGTGAAGTGCATTTTATTAATTGATATGATACACTTATACATTTATGTGACTATTGGATTCATCTTCCAATGTCTCTTGCACTCCCACTGAGGTTTCCTAACTATTGAGATTAAGTTTCCAACAAAATCAATGCATAATGTAAGAGAAATCCACATGAACATCAATTTCCATTATCATGCAAAGGAATTACATGTCATGCCTTACAAGCCAAAGTGGCCAAGACTCTCTTACCTGAACTATATAGGTAATTAAGGAACCCAACATCAAGGGACAACAACAAGACCCTCAGTTTCAAATATCCTACATCCTCTAAATTTATGTGACCATTGGATTCATCTTCCAATGTCTCTTGCACTCCCAGTGAGGTTTCTTATTACTTGACTATTGAGATTAAGTTTCCAACAAAATCAATGCATAATGTAAGAGAAATCCACATGAACATCAATTTCCATTATCATGCAAAGGAATTACATGTCATGCCTTACAAGCCAAAGTGGCCAAGACTCTCTTACCTGAACTATATAGGTAATTAAGGAACCCAACATCAAGGGACAACAACAAGACCCTCAGTTTCAAATATCCTACATCCTCTAAATTTATGTGACCATTGGATTCATCTTCCAATGTCTCTTGCACTCCCAGTGAGGTTTCCTATTACTTGACTATTGAGATTAAGTTTCCAACAAAATCAATCCATAATGTAAGATAAATCCACATGAACATCAATTTCCATTATCATGCAAATGAATTACGTGTCATGCCTCACAAGCCAAAGTGGCCAAGACTCTCTTACCTGAACTATATAGGTAATTAAGGAACCCAACATCAAGGAACAACAACAAGACCCTCAGTTTCAAATATCCTAGATCCTTTAACCCTTCACCAATCCTCATGGCCATAATACAATCCATGAGAGAGAAGATCTTTCCACTAATAAAATCTAGATTGGGAAAACACTCAGACAGATGGTAGCCAAAAGAACCCAATTTTTCAATAGTTGGTTGTGTTGCCTCAACTCCCTCCCACACCACATTCATAACCATATGATGGGTCAAGGAAGTTGGTTTGTCAACATGTATCACTTGCATTTGCAATCCGTACTTGTTTGATAAAAGGGCACATAATATTGGGTACTACAACACTTGCAAACTTCAAAAGGATGATAAGGTATAACATATGACCTCTTCTACCCCTAAGAGTACACTTCCTAGGCAATATTTACAAATTTAACACTCTTTAATATGCTCTAGTGCTCATCCCTCTTGACCTACAACAATCTCCTCCAGGGGGTTCACACTTCAATAAAGAGGTGTCCCTCTAAGTACCATGCTGACAACCCAATACTTATCCCACTTTCATCCAATATTGTACCCACTTGAGCTATGAAGAAAACACTATTACTCCTTAGGACCCTCCTATGCATTGTTCACCTCATCCCAAGGATACAAGGTGATCACTTCTACACGTGCCTCAACAACACATGACCATCTTAGTTCTTTGGCACAGAGTGCATTTCTTATCTCAATTATTCAATTGAACACCAATAGTTGTATGAACTCACCTTTCAATGAATGTTCTCTTAGTGTCTCGGTAGGCCAATCTAGCCAACACCTAACTCCTACACATTGTGATGTTCTTTGCTAGAAATCATGTACTATTTGTAGAAATCAAACACAATTTCCTTTTAGTTGAGAGGAATTGATGAGAATTAGTCATCAAGTTCCTAGTGGACTTAACCAACTATGTATTAGATTTGTATTTATTGCTTTTGTACTTCGTATTTTGTAATTAAACTTTATCATTGTAAACATTCAATGAATGACTTGATCAAACATGATAACTCTACCAATTTTGTAGTTCTATTAACACCTAATACAATATAGAGTCTATAAATATTTGTCCAATTTTGTCCATATTTTTTTGTGCTTACTTGCCTCCTTTATTTACTCACATGTGAATATATTTGCATTGTTAACATTGAGATCATATCAAATTGCATGCCTGAATGAAGACATATGTGAAAGTCCACTCAAATCTAACCAAGGATTTAACTTGAGATCCTTAGTTCTCATTATGTAAATATATCACAAAGGTAGTTATGACAGTTGCATAAAGACAATTATAATTAATAGTTCTCATTATGTAAATACATCACAAAGGTAGTTATGACAGTTGCATAAAGACAATTATAATTAATGTATGAGAGGCATCCATTATAGTAGACTAGCGCAAGACTAATATCCAAGTGAAGACCCTTTTAGTGTGAGCCTTATTTTATAATGCTAGAATATTCAATACATGTAACTTTCTTTGGAAAAATACATCTTGAATCATTGGTGCAATCCAAGCACACGTGTCGTATCCAAAAATTTGCAAAAAGAGGTGCTAACTTGCTCTAACCACGATCATTATCTTTGCCCTCATGAAAACCACAATCCTATGTAGAGGGTGCCAACTATAGAACTCACTAGTTGTCATTGTCCTTGGATTGATGATAAATATTCATTTAGAACTCATTAGTTTCCATTGTCCTTGGATTGATGATAAATATTCATTGCCTTAATCCTTTTCTTGGCAATGCTTTCCAACTTTGCACAAAACAAAATTTATCTATTCCTGAAGATGCTTAAGCTTGAAATTCTTCAAGTAACAAACACTACTCTTGTACAATTTGTTGAAGTTTGTGAAACTTTGCTCTTTCACTTTGTTGGGTTTCAAGGAATTCATCCATTTCCTTGGTGGTGACATCAAATCTCCTCATTTTTAGAATTCTATCTCATATCATTGGAATAGAAATAGCTTTATGCTAAACTCATTATGCATTTTGTTCTAAATCCCATACTATGTGTTCCTTCTCTTTCATTAAAGATGGTCAAATCTACAATTTATCCCAAAGTTGATAACTCTATTGTGCAACTATATTAAATAATGTTTGCATCTCATTTGTTTTCTTTAAGTCCTTTACATTGTCCAATTACTTTGTGACCTTCTCTGTTTCAACATTGCACATAACACTTACCTCAATGCTCAAATTTTCAACATCTTTTTGTTGTAGTGATAAACCCTCAAGTATGACCTTGATACATTCTACACTATTTGTGGGTTGTTTGAGCTTTGATGCAATCATTTTCTTAGGGAATAATTCATGCACATGGTCTTCACTCTTTGAAACAACACATGCAAGTTTCCTTTTCTTTGAAATGATCATTACCTTGGATTCTAATTGGTACGTTTTGCGCCAGTTAGTTTCTATGTTTATCAACTTAATCTTTGGCTTCATTACGAGTGTAGTTCATTTCCCTTGACACTAGGTTATTCTAACACCACTTCCTTTACCACTATTTATCCATCCCTAGACGGATCAAAATGAATTCTTGTTGGTTTATAATGACTACTAAATTCCACTTTCACGATTTGATGAATATTGAATGTAGTGTTGTTTTGTGTTGTGCAGGTCAACATTTTCTACAATGCCTCTAGTTTCTTTCTAGCATCATTCTATATGAAATTCAATATTTTCATTTGTTCTTGCGTTAATTGAATTAACTCTGTTTCCACAATAGTGCTATGGAGAATACTTGGTGTTTTTGTGATCAATGTACCTCATTTAGTGACAAATTTTCCGAGAACATTATGCATAGGTGGCAAAGGACTATTTATAAGATTAGTTGGATTTGAAGTTATATTGAATTGGAGAATTAATTGTACTTGAATTTGTAAACAATTTTTTTTGTACTATGAGATGGCTCAAGTTTCTTTGGGTTCCTTGGAGATCTCAATCTACAAAATAAAGAAGTCTATTTTGTATGACTCTTAGAAGTTAAAGTTGTATATGTATTCTTATGTTGTTGTTTCGTTTCCTTCATTGAAGTCATTGGGTGTTATTTTATAATACTTGATGGAATCCTTGGTGTAGATAACATCGATTTTTTGGCATTGAGCTAAATGTTGCCTTGAATTTGTTGAAACATTGTAGATGTCAATATAGCAATGTTTGATGTTGTCACACTTGATCATATTATATATTTATTAGTGATTTGACCAAATAACTATATATCTCATTTCTAGTGAATCTTGCAGAAAAATCCAAACACCACCAATAATCTTTGTTCCTTTTATATCTACTTAAACTCACTAGTGGATATATAATCTCTCTTTCCTCCTTGCATAATGTTTCTCTATCTTATTGAGTCATTACATAATCTTATTGTTATTTTCCCTTGTCCCACACAAGTTGTTATGTTTCCTTCTTGCTATTCATTTTCTCTTTCCTTGTATATGTCTTGATGTCAATTCTTTTTTCACAAGTTTCTTCTTTACTTTCTCCCTCATTGTCATTTTCTTGAATTGATTTCCCTTTTGCTTTTGATATTCTCCTTCATGGCTTGTGCACTATGTTTCCTTGCTTATCCATATTCGATTTCTTTCACATTGTGGGACTCAATAGAAATATATACTTTTCTAGGGATTTTTTATTCACTACTTTCTACTATGGCTTTTAATTTTGTACCTTACACTTCACTTGTTCCATAGTCAATTTTGTTGATGTTTGTAGCATCAGACAAGTACTTCCACATTGGTTTTGTGTATAACATGTGGAAGTAATCATTAATACCTCTCAAGACTCGGGAAATTCACTTTATTAAAGTAATTATTAAAGTGAATTAATTGAGTTTAATTTAAGGAAATGCCTAAATTTTTGGCATTAGTCAATTAAATTAAATATTAGCCATTGATCTCAGGTGTTGGTGAGATCTAATCTCAGGCATTGATCACTTTAGAGATCTAGGGTTTTGGATTTAGGGTAAAATAAACATTATAAAAGGAAGCTAAGGTGAGAGCAGGAGACAAACAGAGAATGAGATAGTGAGATCTCATTGATTGGGTGGAGATGGACTTTCATCCAAGTGTGCAAGGTTCAAGGAATGGAGTAAGGGGCATCAAAGGAGTAGCTACCAACGAGATTGAAGGACGAATCTTGAGGTGTGATCAACTATTTTGTTGTTTGTATTCTTTTCTCAGAGGGGCCATTTTCCCAGGACGGGAGCCCTAGTAAAGCTTTGCATTATTCTTAATAATAAAAGCAAATTTACAGGGCAAGAATTATGTGTGCATGGATTGGTTTTTTGTTTATGCTTCTACTGATTTATTTAAATCGTTAGTAACCCAATTGTGCTTTAAATCAATAAATTTGTAGTAGTTAAGGAAGGTATTTACTAGATTTTAATTGTCGAGTGTTGGGTTAGGATGAAAAATAGCATGGTATC
>JASDQU010738344.1:26931-86108 GCA_032191745.1 Picea mariana | reverse complement strand
GGGGGGGGATTTTTTGCAGCAGCGGTATAGGCCATACAGACTGCAGAACATCCATACAGTCATACGACCATGCAGATCGTTATTGGGAGCAATTGATAGGTGTTGGGAGAAGAGGATGAGAGTAGTTGCAGAAGAGGAGTTTCGGGCTTTAGCCACAACTGCATCCAACTATAGACACAACCACATCAATAGTTGTATATGTCGGTCACAGGGGTGCAGTCAGGTTGCAACCACCAAAAATCACTCGTTGGGGTTGTAACACCCTGTTTCCCCCAAATTATAATTACTTATAAAATAGGATTACCATGCTAAGGCATGTGGACAATGCAAATGTAATATTGTTTGAGTTGCCAATAATTGACTGTGGGGGTGAAGCCTTGAAAGTACTGGCCATGATATCACTAGAGGAAATAATGTGAAGACTATAAGAGAGGGTTCATTATATCAAATAACCCCAAATTTCCCTTGATGGGGATAATAAATCTCCTTCGGATCCCAAGGAGAGAAACCAGTTAATGAAGAAAGGACCAGTGGTTGAATTATCAACCACTCCCATGAATGGGAGCATGGTCTAACTATAGAATGTCAGCCCGAAGCACCACTGGGTATGACAGACCAAGCTGACCCGAGTTCCCTTCTGAAAAAACGAACGAGATGGGTCGAGAACCATCCTGGGGAAAAGATATAATAAAAATCAGTAAGGAGAATGTAGAGGAGCTCTCCAGGGGATGATGAACACAAGGCTGTGAGCTTGATTCTAAGTGAGCATCTGATAAACCTCGCCTAGGTCCACGACAGAGAAAGAAATATCTGAATGTTGCAGAGAACAGAGCCTGAGCAGAAGCTGAAATAGAGAAAGAATCCTTGAGAACCGCGAGAGTTACCTAGTGATATCATGGCTTGACACAGGGATGGTCATAGTGCTAAGAATGAATTCCTCTGAGCCTATGGTCAGGTGGAAGGACAAACACCCACAGTCAGTTAGTTGGCTACCACCTGAAATAGATAAGTAATCACATTTCTTGTGTATTTAACTGGTATTGTGAATTTAAGTTAGATATCCTATGAATGTTGCATGGATGGATATGTTTGCTTAATGATTTATACTATACCCTTTTTGTGTCTGCTTGATTGTGTAATTAGGCAAGTACGAAATTGTATGAATTAGATGTGTTTTTATACTCGTAAATGCTTGTGTCCTATGGTGGCTTAAGCCAGAGCCACGAATTGCGAGTTCGTCGACCATGGGCATAGTTTCATGTATGCATGTTGACCCTCCTACTCGTTCTGAGTCCCTTGGAGGATGGAGTTTGCTAAGCTCATGAGAGGTAGTGTAGATATGCACAGGCTCTCTGCAAGGCAAGCAGAGACCGAGAACCACTTAAGTTCTAGACTTGATAAAGGAGCACAAGATTTGTGCACAAGACCCTTCTAAGTGTTAAGTTCAGGAGAAAGAGCACAAATCTCTTAAGCCTTTCAGAGCTAACAAATTTCAAGAGGAATAACGAGATTGAAGTATCAAAAGGGAAGGTTCCTTTGTTTGGAAGACGAATGAACGAGATCTGTTCGGGAAGAGCCAAGGTCCGTTGTGATAGTTAGATACGGGAAGGAGTGCAGGAATTAACCCCTTTAGTCCTTTGGACTTCGTGAGTTCAAGGAATTGATCAAGTTCGTCGTAAGGGAGTTAAAATCCCCGAAGTTCCGAAGTTAATCTGGGCCTTAGATCTGAGGATGCCCGGGATCCATCTTGACCGTCAGATCTATGAGGTAGTCAGGCCAACGCTGACCAACTCTGAGAGATTTCAGTCGAGGAGTGAGTCAACCTACCAAAGTCTTAGAGGTTGGAGTTCACCTAAGTTGTCGATATCCGAGGAGAGGTGTCAGAATTTCTTCCACTTCGGAGAAAATTCACTCCATAAGAAAGATTGTGGCTAGAGGCGAGAACTCTCGGAGGTCGAAGTGTTGGAGTTCATCCTGACCATTGATAGTAGGGGATGCATGTCTGAAGATCTGACACTACAGGAGCATTGCACTCCGGAGGTTTGCGTTGGTGAGTAATTTGAAACTCCCGAAGCGCGAAGCCTTGAAGTGATCTGTAGTCGTCGATTCGTGGGAGACATGCGTCGATAGATCATTAACTCTGTGTGAAAGCCTTTCGGGAGAAAGTGAGCGTGGAAAAGTAGAAACTCTCGAATGTCAAAATCCTGAAGTAAACCATGACTGTTGATCAGGAAGGACGCATGGTGCACGATCTTTGACTCCGGAAGAATGTACTTTCGGAGGACGGATTGTTGGAGCATTCGGATCACCCAAACACCGAAATCCCGAAGTGAACTTGGACCCTGAGATCTAGAGGGACGCATGGCAAAAATCCATTGTATCCGGGTGAAAGCAGATCGAAGAAGGTCGTGGACTGTCAATCTGATGCAAGTAGATTAATGCAAGGAGTACGTGGGAATTCAAAGTTCCCTAAGTACCAAGCTCATAAGAGACTAGCACTTTTCAGAAGCGCAAATGAGGTCCAAGAGGCGAACTTGTTTCAAATTCGTAAGCTCGGGAGGGAAGCGGAAATCGAGACCCATACATCAAGGCTCGCAGGAAGTAAATCGAAGGTAGAATCCTTCGAGTACTTAGAAAATATTCTAAGTCAAAGAAAGTCAAAAGCTTAGGAGGAGGAGCGACAATGGTTGTTGGATCATAGTGCAAAGGATCAACAGTTGTCTGATCAAAGCAAGGTGCACGAGCCTTAGCACTTCGCACACGCAGAAGAGAGAACTTACCAGGTTTGAGACTTGATATTTCTGAAGCCCGAAGAGCCAAAAATATGAAGTAAAATCTCAATTGTCCTATTAGCTGGAGTAAATCTAAATCATCAGATCATCTGAAGTAAATCTCAGGCGTCGGATCACTCGAAGTGAATCCGAGTCGTCGGAGTTCAGAAGAGATGTGGCGTAGATTTGTGAGCTCTGGGTAAAGTCCCAAAGTAATTCATAGTTGTTAGATCTAGAGGAGACGTGGCGTAAATATATGGACTCCGGGTAAAGACCTGAAGTAGTCATTGATCATCAGATATAGTGGACATGTGTCAGTGGATTATAACCTTTGGATAAAAGCCATTGAGAAAAAGGGTGAAGTTTGAGATTTGAGATCTACGAAGTCTGGAGACCCGAAGGAGACTTCGATCATTGATCAAGAAGAGGGTCGCAGGACCATTGATATAGTTGAAAGATCAAACTATCGAAGTAGAGGCAGAGTCATTGATTGAGAAGGACAGGTGTCTGCAAATCGTTGACTCCAGAAGATTGGCGTACGGAAGAAAGGAAAGTTTGAGACTTGAGAATTCCGAAGTTCAAAATTCTGAAACAAATCACAGTCGTTGATTTGAAAGAGGTCATATTTGATTCGCAGCTTTGAAAGGGATAGATCTGACCCGTCAGTTAAGAGGCACCATCAAGATCGTGAGATCGATGGTCCCATAGCATTGTAGGGATCGAAGATGCGCGAACTTTAAAAATTTGAGGGTGGGCTACAATCCAAACCACGGTTTTGAACAAAGGACACGTGGAGGCTCGAGGAGAATTGCAGGCCAAAAGGTAGTTTGGTTTCAAACTGCCTTTGGCTATGCCCGCAATTGTGTGTTTGTGTGAGGTTATCACCCAAGGTCACCTCAAGGAGGGGCTTATCAGAAAAAGGGGCTAGCGCCCAAACTCAAAGATTTTCCAAGCGTGAAGGGAAGGTCAGGGGTACCATTAGACCTGTACCTGGAAGTCGAAAGGGTTTGAATTTAATTACAGAGTGAGACCATCAGGGTCTCAGAGGATCGTTTGGCTTTAGAATCAGAGATCCTTGACTGGGAGGTCGGACTTGTTCCCTGACTTTCCAAATTAGAAACCATGAATGGAGAATTTGTCCTTTAAGAAATGCAAAAAAAATTATACCCAATCGTGGGTGTGTTACAAATTGGTATCGGAGCATGGTTACAACACTTGGCCTTCTTGGGCTCATGTACGAGTCGCCATAAGGAGGTATTGTTATCTGCATTTACTCCTTGAGGAGAAGGACTGCAGATTGAACCTGTGATTTTGGGAATTCTTGTTGAATTTCAGCAGAAGAATTTCTTTAGCCCTTTGTCAAAGTGATAACTACTCTTACTGAAGTAGAGATGTGCTAATTAACATTTATAATAAGACTTGAATGTGGATAACTGAAGGTGGAAAGGTTCTGTTAAGGGCAGTTGAAGCCCAAAGGATGGATGACCTACTATTCGTAACACTGCTTCTAAGCATGGGCAGTTGGAATTTCAGGCACTAATGATAGTAGATTATATAATGGTTAATACCTTTGTGGGCTTAAAGGAATTTGATAGGATCAGGTAGGATCCTTGGTAGTTATAGTTACTTCTTTATTTTAAATCAGAGTATATAACTCCTCAGGACCAGAGAAAAGTGAGATGGGTAAAATCCTATGGTTGTTGGGGCAAGAAGGTTTTCTTGCCAAACATTGTCGCATAAAGAGAAAAGTGACCCTAGTTGGTTATGGCCTTGAGAGAAGGCAACATCAATACGAGATATTGCTGTGATATTAGTCATGTAAGTGACTGAAATCTCAAACTAAAGGACACTAATGATGAAATTAAACTATCAAACGAATGCATGAGGTAAAAAGGTGCAAGAGATGCACCTACTTATACACGAATGTGTATACATTATCATAAGGATGATGGGAAGATCCTTGGGAAAATGATATAAAAGCCTGATATGTCCATGTGTGTGAATGACATGGAAAAAGTGCAAGCAATAAACTAGCATGATGAATACTTATATGTGTTTAATTATGCTTGAGTGCATGGGTTTAATGCATTGTGGAGCTTCCTAATAGGAAGCCTGATATTAATACCAGTTAGGTATGAATGATATTAAACATGCAAGTGATGCACATGTATGATGTAAGAATATAATTATAAGATACAATATGGTTGCCCTAATGAGTGAAATATAAAACAAGAATTTCTCTTGTCCAGAATAAATGAATACTATGAATGCATGGTTGACTCCATTCCGAAGAGTCATGAAAGCTATGTTCCAAATAATATCTTGAGGGGGAATGTATTCCATTTCCTCATAAAATACTAATATAACTAGATAAAAAAGGTAAATGAGAAAATATGCTCTGTTGTCATATTAAGAGGCAAATGATTATGCCTTTGATAATCACATGAGAAGGATTGTGAACAATCCTGAGTTGACTAGTCTTAAAAGTAGAGATGTAGGTGGGTTGTGAAACATACCTATGACCGTTACATGCAGGTTTAGGATTATGAATATGGTTAAGTACATCATGGATGTAAGTTAACAAAACCAGAATATGTATGGATACATAATTTGGGTACATGACAAAGATGCATGTTTATATTCCTTACGGGATATTTGGTAAACTATTGAAGCTAACTCAAGGCTGAGGCCATCACAAATAGTGATGGATATGCAATAAGTAAGTTGCATGTTGAAGGAGTTCCTTGTGGAGGAACTATGTGAAGACTCTGTCAGAAAAACAAAGTCACAACCTTAATGACTGATGAGAATTAAGCAGTGAGCCACAAGATTATATATATATATATATATATATATATATATATATATATATATATATATCATGGATTACATTTTGAATAACATAATGTAATGAATAGAAGACTAATAATGAATATTGATCATTATGATAACCAAATGGTAGCATGCAGGATGCATAGGTTCATGATTCATTATGGGNATTATATATATATATATATATATATATATATATATATATATATATATATATATCATGGATTACATTTTGAATAACATAATGTAATGAATAGAAGACTAATAATGAATATTGATCATTATGATAACCAAATGGTAGCATGCAGGATGCATAGGTTCATGATTCATTATGGGAAAAAGATTTTTCTATTAAAGCATGTTGTTGTATCCTAATAGTTAGGATGAGCCTAACCCAGGGCTGCTCAGGAAAAGAGTAGAAAGATCACAATAAGAAGTAGATTGCATAAGTAAAAGGGGAAAAAAGGAGGAACACTTTCCTCACCCTAAGAACCCTAAATTGTTTAACAGAGTCATGGGATTAAAAGAGCAGTTGCAGAAACCGATATAGCTGGTAAAAGGCAATTAAATCCCTGAGTATGATTAAATGAATAAATGAGTACGTTTAAATGAATAGGCTTGGTTGAAGCCATGATTAAGAAAATACAGTGAGGCCTTAGAGATAACTCGACTAGGCTGAAAAGTCCCAAGTGGTGTAGAAAGAGTTGGAAGAAGGGGAGAGTCCTCAATTATTTCCTTGTTGAGTATTATTTTTCTCTTAGATGAGAAAGATGGTACGCTAATGAAAGTAAAAAGGTTTTACACCATGGTGATAAGGATTGTATTACTGAAGATACAATCGAAATCTGTTTTTGTTGCACTTGTGGAAACATTTGAGGATAATGTGATGAAGTGCATAAAGATATGCTAGGACATTTTGAAGATGTTTTATGAATTCGAATGTTATGATACATGCATTTAGTTTACTATTACAACTAATGTAATTGTGACTATGATGATGCATGCTATGTATAGAAAGGAATTGGAGCTACTGAGGAAGATAATTGCCAATGATGGACAACCTCAAGCAGAGGATGAACGGGAGAAGACTATGGTTGAAAGATTGTTGACAGGGTTTCAAAAGTCCCCATAAAGCACTATTGATGAGGTAAAAAAAATCAGAAAGAGGGTGCTAGCAACCAAGAACCGGTATAAATATATTTGTGCCTATGTGGAACAAGGTATGAAGGGATTTGGTAAGAACCCCTTCTGAAATATTTTATTGTCTTAGTGTTATGCATGAAATTTTGAAAGGGCAGTTGTATGCCTTGGATACCTAAGTAAGGTATGATTCAGGAAGGAGAACCTGAATGATGGAGGTATGAACCTCTGGTAGTAAACACTGTTTGTAACCCTTGGAAAAATTCATGAACTGATATGTCATGAATACATTGACCAATCAAGGAATGATTAAAGGCATTCATGTGAAACTTTTGATTTCATGTGTACTGATTTGGGATCATGATTGGCCTATAGCAGGCAGTATGGTCTTGTTGTAAGAATGAAAGAAAACGAATAAACCATATGAGGAAAAGGTTGGTTAAATTCCAACACCCCATGGCCAAGAACTGATCATAAAGTGTGACGAACTTGAAAAACAATGCAAGAGTGCATTGGGTATGAATGTGGCCATGAACAATTGGCACATTTGCTAAAATCCTTTGAAATGTTGAATTACGTTTTGAAAGGTTTGGTATGTTGAAATGAGGGATAGGAAAGGAATGGGATTCCCTTTTTATGTTTATATAGATGTGATGATTTGTTAGTATGCATAGTTTTGAATATAGATATATATACATGGATGCACGAGAGACTAACAATTTGTTTGGTTGTGTAAATAATGAATTGCAGGGAGGAAATGGGTCTTGGATATGGCGGTATTGTAAGCCCATAAGGAAGACCAATCGCCTACTGAGCCAAACTGCAAGGAATGGTATTTCCTTTTTGAGAAAGTGAATTTGATTGTTAGTATGCACAATTATGGAATTGTTTGTGATGATGTTGTAAAGGTGCAAAAAAAAGGTATATGCATGGAAAAGCTAACAATTTGTTTGGCTAATTGAAGTTGAAAGTGCAGGAAGCAAAGAGGTATTGGATATGGCAGCATTGTAAGCCCATAAGGAAGACCAATTTCCTATTGAGCCAAACCTCTATGGGAAGTAAAGTCCCATAATTATGAATTTGGTTCCTGTGCGGAACAAATATGGGAATAAAATGTGGAATTGGAAATTTGTAGGTGACAGATTTACAATAAAATTTTGAATTTAAAAATTTATGATGTCTCCTGAACTTTTGTATACCTGTGATACATGTGAAAGGGAAAGGTCTGCGAAGAAGTGCAGACATGAGAAACTGAGCTCTCGGGTTCGAGGGAGAACTGTGAGAAAGAGTATAATCTGATCGCATGAAATATAGACTGACTCAGGAGAAGGAGAGTAACCTTCATCCCTATCTAGGATTGAGTCGGGAGAAGGAGAGTAACCTTCATCCCTAACTATTTATGTGCCAAGAGAAGGGAAGTAACCTTCGTCCCTATCTATTACGGTACCAAGAGAAGGAGAGTAACCTTCGTCCCTATCTATTATGGTACTAAGAGAAGGAGAGTAACCTTCGTCCCTAACTTTAGCTAAGCCGGAAGGCTGTCAGGATGTAAAAGCATGAAAAATGGCTATTGTTGAGCCATGACAACCTCATGGTAAGTCATGACTGCCTAGAATATGCTGTGTTGAAGTTACACAAGCCGAAGCGACACCTCGACAAAGAAATTTTGAGGGACACCTCGACTGTAAGACTCTATAGAGTCTCTAGAATTCTTCATGTGAAAGAAAACCTTGGCAAGGAAAGATGGATCAACCGAGGGATTGTATAGCAGAGAAGGGGATGCCTGAGTCTAGGCATGGAAGGTGAGTGACCGCAAGGAAGAGGAGACATTAATAGTTCTTGTAAACTATTGATAGGGATCATGCACATGATGGGTAGTTCTTCTTGTGCAAGAAAACCTTGGCAAGGCAAGATGGATCACCCCAGGGACTGTATAGCAAAGAAGGGGATGTCTGAGCATGGGCTTGGAGGGTGAGTGACTGCAAGGAATATGGAACCTAGATAGTTCCTATAAAATATTGATTGAGATCATGCACCCAATGGTTATGTCAAGGAAAAACAATGATCTTGGATAAAAAAACAACCATGTGGATACAAATCCACAAACTGCGCAGATAATTATTGTGCTACAATTAGAAAAAAAAAATACTAGAAATTTTTATACAATGTTATCACATGAGACTATGACTAATATGCTTGTTGTCCAAGAATTATTTAAAGCAGGTGACATATATTAAGGGTCTAAAACAGGACCTGACCGAGAAATAAAGATCAAGACTTCTAAAGTGGCTGAATGAGAAAGGCATGACATGTGTTTTTGAGAAAGAACATCGAGGACGGTGTTCCTTTAAGGGGGAGGGAATTGTAACACCCCTTTTCCCCCAACTTGTAATTAATCATAAAATAGGATTACCATGCTAAGGCATGTGGACAGTGAAAATGTATTATTGTTTGAGTTGCCAATAACTAACTATGGGGGTGAAGCCTTGAAAGTACTGGCCATGATATTACTAGAGGAAAGAATGTGAAAACTATAAGAGAGGGTTCATTATATCAAATAACCCCAAATTTCCCTCGACAGGGATAATAAATCTCCTTCGGATCCCAAGGAGAGAAACTAGTTAATGAAGAAGGACCAATGGTTGAATTATCAACCACTCCCATGAATGGGAGCATGGTCTAACTGCATAATGTCAGCTCGAAGTACCACTGGGTATGAATGACCAAGCTGACTCGAGTTCCCTTTTGACAGAAGGAATGGGATGGGTCGAGAACCATCCTGGGGAAAAGATATAGTAAAAATCAGTAAGGAGAATGTGAAGGAGCTCTCCAGGGGATGATGAACAGAAGGTCGCGAGATTGATGTTGAGTGAGCATCTGATAAACCTCGCCCAGGGCCATGACAGATAAATAAATCTCTGAAAGTTGTAGAGAACAGAACCTGAGCAGAAATTGAAACAGAGAAAGAATCCTTGAGAACTACGAGAGTTCCTGGTGATATCATGGCTTGGCACAGGGGTGCCTAGAGTGATAAGAATGAATGCCTCTGAGCCTATGGTCGGGTGGAAGGATGAACACCCATAGTCAGTTATTTGGCTACCACCTGTAATAGATAAGTAATCACATATCTTGTGTATTTAAGTGGTACTGTGAATTTATGTTGGATGTCCTATGAATGTTGCAGGGATGGATATGTTTGCTTAATGATTTATGTTGTACCCTTTTTGTGTCCGCTTGATTTTGTAATTAGGCAAGTAAGAAATTGTATGAATTGGATGTGTTTTTATACTCTAAATTCTTTCGTCTTGTGGTGGCTTAAGTCAGAGCCACGAACTGTGAGTTCATTGACCGTGGGCATAGTTTCATGTATGCATTTCGACCCTCCTACTCGTTGTGAGTCCCTTGGAGGATGGAGTTTTTTAAGCTCAGGAGAGGTAGTGCATATATGTAGAGGCTCTCTGCGAGGCAAGCAGAGACCGAGAACTACTTAAGTTCTAGACTTGATGAAGGAGCGTAAGAGTTGTGCAGAAGACCCTTCTAAGTGTTAACTTCAGGAGAAAGATTGAAAAGCTCTTAAGCCTTTCAGAGCTAACAAAGATTAGGAGGAATAGCGAGATTGAAGTATCAAAAGACAAGGTTCCTTTGTTTGGAAGACGAACGAACGAGATCTATTCGGGAAGAGCCAAGGTTTGTTGTGACCGTTGGATATGGGAAGGAGCATGTGATTTAACCCCTTGAGTCCTTCGGACTTCACGAGTTCGGAAAATTGATAAATTTCTTCGTAAGGGAGGTAAATCCCCAAAGTCCCGAAGTTAATCTAGGCCTTATATCTAAGGATACCCGGGAGCCATCCCGATTGTCAGATCTATGAGGTAGTTAGCTCGATCCTGACCAACTCTGGGATATTTCAGTCGAGGAGTGAGTCTACCTCCCGAAGGCCTAGAGGCCATAGTTCACCTGAGTCGTCGATCTCCGAGGACAGGTGTCAGAATATCTACCACTTCGGAGAAAAGTCACTTTGTAGGAAAGCTTGTGGAAAGAGGCGAGAACTCCTGAAGGCCGAAGTGTTGGAGTTCATCCTGACCATTGATAGTAGGAGATGCATGTCCGAAGATATGAAACTCTGGGAGGATTGCACTCCGAAGGTTTTTGTTGGTGAGTACCTTGAAATTCTCGAAGCACGAAGCCCTAAAGTGATTTGTAGCCGTCGATTTGTGGGATACATACATCGATAGATCATTAACTCTGAGTGAAATACTTTCGAGAGAAAGTGAGTGTAGAAAGGAAAAAACTCTCGAACATCGAAATCCCGAAGTAAACCATGATCGTTGATCGAGAAGGACAGGTGGTGCATGATATTTGACTCTGGAAGAATATACTCCGGGAGGACAGATTGTTGGAGTGTTCGGATCACTCGAATGCCGAAGTCCCGAAGTGAACCTGGACTGCAAGATCTAGAGGGACGCGTGGTGAAAATCTGTTGTATCAGGGTGAAAGAGGATCCAGGAAGGTCGTGGACCATCGATCCAACACGAGCATATTAACACAAGGAGTACGTGGATGTTACACACTATTTTGGTCACTCTGGTGATGTCTCTACAATGATGTGTTCAGGCTCTCATAAGGAATTTTTTCCTGAGAAAAGTGATTGTTTTCTTCCTCTACAAAACATATTTTTATAGTGAGTTCACAGGCTGCATATGGTGCAGGGTGTGAAAACCCTAATTCTCGTAGGCTGCACTATACCTGAATTGTGAGGGGTTCGTTGTTTTCTCTATAGACAGGGTGCAAACCTGTTTCAAAGCTAAAAAAGGAAGAAGAGGTTACGAAGGTTCTAGAAGAGGATCTTCTAGAAAATGAGTTGGCATTCTCATGGTTGGCATCTTACTGACTTCTCATATTTAGTGGGATCATCCCCATCCCTTTAACCATCTCTCCTTCTCCTATATATTGAAAGGTTTCTCATGGAAAAGGTGAAGTAAGATTGAATAGAGAATTGATGAATGAATAGGTTCAGAATTGTGTGAGGAATCATGTTTGAATTGGTGCTTGAGGCCTCCATTTGTCCATCAAGCCATAGTGGATCTTCTTCATGCAAGTTTGGAGCAAGTGTGTGTGTTGGAACAAAGGACCACCGAAAGGAAGCTTGCGACATCAAGGCGATCTGGTTGTATCTTCTACTTTGATTTAATATAATACAGTGACATGTCCCTTTCCCATAAAATCACTCTTATTTTGTTACATGACTCCTTGATCACATGTTTAAGTCTTCATTGAATGTATTATTGTTGCTTTCACTTTGTTCGATTTGTGTTGTTATAGATATAACATTACAAGGCCTCCAAAGTGAAGCATGGACAACAAAGACATAAGGAAGTGATATCTAAAGGTATGTCACTTATTCCTTCTTTGATGACAAATTCAATGATAGTAACTTAGGGAAAGTGTCCTTTCATGTCTTGTTTTTTTCTAGATCTAGGTGGATCTAGGGAGATCTGTTAGTGTCCACATATACCGATTTATCCTATAACAAAATTGGTGACCATACTAGGGATACGACTCATTTTGTGGTTTTTGTTGGCCATTTTCTCTTAGCCTACTCTTTTTCATTTCCAACCAGTCTCTAAGTCTGTGGGAGATCCATATAGACTCTCTGGACCTATAAGTTCACTCAAAAATTTTATCCTTTTTCCAAATTTTTCTTGATTACAAACAGTCTCGCATTGTACCTCTCTATATCCTGTGAAAACCATTTATTTTTGCACCCTACTGTTCAGTCCAGTGCAACCTTCTCGCACTCTGCTAGTGTCTAGACTGCGAGAATTTCTAATTTTCGCACTGCACCCCACTACTAGGCTGTGAACTCGTTTGTAAATTTTTTGGAATAGGTCTTCTTATCCTTTTTGGTGCCCAGATTTGTTTGTTTACCTGGGAAGAGCTTCTTTTTCCAGTGCTTGACTTTTTGTTGATTTCAAATCTCGTGGTTGATTGGTTTTCGGAGATCGAAAACTCTTCTTAATCATTTTTCTCAGTTTTTACTTATTGACCTTTTATCGACAAGGGTATAATCTCTGATTCTGAGATCTGACTGTCTGTTTGATCAAAAGTCTTTGATTGGATTAAAAGTTGGGATTGATTGTTTTTTTGGATTGCTTGCTGCTTGGAAAGTTCTTTGTCCATGTGCATTTGGCGAACTACTTTCTTGCCATTTTTTATTTTTATCTACGTTGAAAGTTTGATTTGGTTGCTTGTTGGGTGTATCAATTTTCGTTGATTACTTGAAGTTTCTTCCTTAGATCTCTGTTTTGGTTTGTGAAAGAAAAATTTAAACCATTCGTTATTGTTGAGTAATCATTCATAACAAATGTTTTTGCATTCAATTTATTTTTTACAAAAAGATAAAGAAGAGAAAATTGAGAAATTTCATTTTTATGGTTGTTTGCAATCATGTTCAAGAAAAAACAAAGTACTTTTTGTAGCTTATAGTTCTAGAAAAGACACCTTCTCCCTATTGAAGATATAATTAATTGAACGAAAAATTGCATCCTTCATCTCTATTTGCATCTTATTGGGTCAAGGTCTCAACAACATTGGTTTCATTTCCATCTTTCTCTTGCGTAAACAACAGCCTCTAAAACACAACGCAATCTAAAATTTATTAGTAACTTTTATTTTCTAGAAACTCTTCTCACCAACATTAGCTAGGCTAGCGCTTTGGAATAGGTTGTAAGGCACACTCTCCAAAGCATAAAACACACTGTAGTATCTTGTGATAGGGAGTGTTGAAATCCATTTGCAACATTTTGCCCTGGGAAGCCCTTCTCACACAAGGTTCAAACCTGAGGTTGCATTAAGACTGGCAAAGTTACTCACCCTGCTTTGTTGGTCTTGGTGTAGAGATTGCTCGTATTATGGGGGTCGCTTGAAGGTATACTCACAATGATGAGTGGAAGCCTCACAAGTTGATTTCGAGCTAGATACCCTTCCCTTGCGTGTGGATCGGACTGTCGATTGTTTCCCCAGGCATCATCGTTGTTTGTGGTAACTTTAGTGGCCTATCTTCTTAGAGTCTTACACAAGGTGACTGTGGAGGGGTAAGTCTTCACAGTACCTGGAATCGACGTTGGCCAGACTCACTCAGGCTCCTTGGAGGCTATACCCATGATTATGTGTGGGAGCTTGCACTAGGGTGTAAGTCCGTTAAGCAGGTCATCAACGTAACTTTTCCACTCTATCCCAACCCCTTCTTGTCTCGATGTCGTGACGTTGGATTTCATCACCAACTAGTGATTTCGAAATAGGAAGGTCATGTTTTCTTGGTTTTGATTCCTAGATTTTAATAGCGCGTGTTGTTTGTTTCCATCAGTTGGTCATTGAGTTTCTTGTGTAAACTTTTTAGCTCTGCCAACATTGACCCTCCACGCCACTCATGTAGAATGCAAGGACTACCCCCAGAAGATTGAGGAGGTTCTCAACCCTTGCCTACCAATCCACTGGAGGACTCTCCTCAACAAAGTGAGGTCCAAGACACGGCCACTCCACAAGTGGAAGGCTCTGATTCTCTAGAGACTTCTCAAATTCCTCACAGTTCCGAGAGACGTATTCTTCGGGTAAATTATTTCGGAGATATTATTGTTGAAACTTATGGAATACCAATCGGACCGTTCATAGGCCCTGAAGGTTAGGATCATTTTTGGTCTCCTCATATTCTGAGACGAGATATTTTCAGCCCCAGCACAAGTGTTGATATCTTCATCAAGTACGAGTTGCCTAAAACATCTGATATAGAACGTACTCTCATTACGACTGCCTATTTGTTTGGTGGTTCTAACACCCCGTCGGTGGTTCCCAACTCAACCACCCCCCTTAAGACACCCCATTCTACAATCGTCCCAAATACTATGACTATTCCCACCAGAAATACGATGGCTAGCCAAGCCCCCATTGGCATGCCTCTTTCACCCAGACTCACCACAACACTTCCCCCCGGATATCATGCGTTGAATGCTTCTATTCTCATTCCTACACAAGTCCCATCCAGAACTCCTGGCATTTCCACTCCTTCTGGGCACAATCTTGTTCCTGGTTTTATTCCGACACTTCCTTGGCCCCCTTCCAGAGGGTCTCTTCCATCCCCTATCAGAGGAACCGACCCTAGTGGCACCACCCAGTCTTTCACACCTAATTACCAGATTCCTGTTGGTGGATAATTTTACCCTAGAGGCCAAACACAATCCCCTTTTGGAGGTCAAATCCCAATTGGGATGCAACCCCCAATTGGAGGGAAACCCCCACCTACCCCACCATATGGACATAACATACCTGCAGCCTTGGCCCAATATTGGAACTATCTTATCCAAAATAATCCTCAATCGACTGGGGGGAAACAACCTCAAGCTAGCTCTTTCATACCCCCTAGTACAGGCCAACCATATCCAGGTCCATCCAATCCAATTTGGGGCTCGAACACTCAGCCTAATGTCCCTATTCATGGGAACAACCCTAACCAATACAATCCTATAAGTTACATGCCTCCACACCAACAACTAAATCTGCCTAGATCTTCGCATTATATGCAAACTTCTTACGGTCCTATTGGTATACCTACGGGACTTCCTCCCCAAAGTCACCAGTACCCCCACGTGAATAGAAAGTTACCCTTCTTAGCCACCCTGGACCTCCCTGATCTATCTAGAATTTTAAATGATCCTTAAAAAAGGGAAAGAATAAATCTAAAAAAGGGAAGGGTAAGAATAAGGAGGATAAAAATAATCTGCAATATGAGAATACCAAAACAAAACTTCTTGATGATAAAGATAAGCGCAAACCCTGATACCCTTGTCTTATCTGTGGTGATGATCAATACACTAAGGATTGTCCAAGACAGGCCGAGTTTACCAAGTTCCTTTAATTGACCCCGAAACTGCCTATGTCGGTCGTGTTGTCGCAACCCTTCCCTTCTCAACAACAGACCCAATTGGTCATTCATGACCAACCTTCCCCCTCCACTACTTCCTATGTCCTAATGTGTACTAGTGATTCAAAGAAGAATGACATCACACTTACCACTCGAGCCAAATATTATTCTTCCTCCAAGGAGAAAGTTGATGAAATACCACCTTCGTTGGTTCAACCATCTCCCTCGGCTCCACCTACCAACGGTCCTCTTCATCTCGAACAACAAAGCCTAGATAAAACTCTTCGCTCTCCCCCAAAAGGTGTTGTTTGAAAGTCTTCTTTCAATCCTCATGCGCGTGTTTCCCAGAACTACAGTATTATAGAGGATCTGGCTCAAGCATCGTCCGCGATGTCAGCCCTCGAAGTCCTTCAGAGTTGTCCTACACAATGAAAGGCGTTGTTGAAAGCTATTAGTGGAATCGATCCTACAGATACGAATTTAATAATTTTTTACTTGGAATATCACATTCCAAGGCTGCCTCCTCAACGCGCATTTCAAATACAAGTTTTTGTCGCCGACAAGAACATTTGTAGAACAGTTATCGACGACTGTGCCTCGACGTGTGTCATGTCCATCACTTGTTGGAAAGCCATTGGCTCTCCTCCCTTAACTGAATAACACAACACGCTCAAAGCCTTTAATGGCTCTGGATTTAAACCTTATGGTGTCCTTCCCTTGTTGCCCATCACGTTAGAAGGAAAATTGGTCAGTGTAGAATTTGAGGTCTTTGACGCACCTCTCGATTACAACCTTTTACTCGGTCGTCGCTGGATTGATTCCATGTGTGCAGTTGTGTCCACTCTTTTTCGTGTCGTACGTTTTCCACATCAGGGAATGGTAATTACAGTGGACCAATTGGCCTTCTTTAACTCGGATACACATACCAACAATGTACCTTTCATTGCAAAGACACCCCATAGATATGAGAATGTCAGTGTGGGTCTTCTCAAAGATTCCACTCTGATGGGTACTTTCCCCATCCCACCACTCGACGTTCCACTGCCTTTGGTTTCCTCGATCAACATGATATCCACCTTTGTCTGCGGAACTCCTGTGTCTTCTGACCCATGGGTAGTACCTGCACCCAGTGATTATCTTCACTACGGAAACCAGATGCCTTTGAGTCCAATTGAATCTTCTTACCAAGCCATTCAATCAACATCCCCCTCTACCCCCTCTCTTGGCACTTCATCTCCTGATCCTTTTCACATAATTTTTCCCACAGATGAGATGATTATGTTGGTTATGTCCATGGAGGACATTCCTTGGGATGATGGACATCATCGTTCCATTCTCTTCCTAGAACAACACACCCTCGAGAGTTACCAATGGATTTCGACTTCGTCGACCGTTGTCCTTATTACTTCGGTTCTCGACTCCACACACGATGTGTTATACGAAGGGGACTTAAGCAACATTTCACCCACCATCCCCCTCAACATCTCTATCAAACCTGGAGTTGTTGAAAATGTGCACATTGGAGCTTCGTGTTCCACTGATGAAGTTGCCATGTATCAATCTCTTTTTGAAGAATTATGTGACGTCTTCACCTGGAGCTATGAAGAAATGCCTGGTATTGACCCCGATATTGTTGTACACGAAATCAAGACATACTCGAGCGCTAAACCCGTCCGGCAAGCACTTCGACCAGTCTACCCTCGTAAAGCAGCCGCTATCAAGCTTGAAGTCGAAAAACTTCTTAAAGATGGCTTTATTTATCCCGTGGCTTTAACTGATTGGGTATCCAATTTCGTTCCGGTTAACAAGAAACAAGGTACTATCTGTGTCTATTTTGATTATAGGGATATCAACAAAGCTTGTTCTAAAGACAAATTTCCCACCCCCTTCGTTGACCAAATCGTCGACGATTGTGCCAAAAGTGAAATCTTCTCTCTAATGGACGGTTTCTCCGGATATAATCAGATAAACATCTTACCCACGGATCAACACAAAACCACTTTTATTTTTCCTTGGGGCACTTTTGCCTACCGAAAACTACCCTTTGGTTTAAAGAACGTCGGTGCCACGTTTCAACGTGCTATGTCTTATGCTTTCCATGATATTAAGCATATTGTCCAACCATATTTAGATGACCTACCAATGCATTCCATGCATCGTAGTGATTATCCGTCCCATCTTCGAGCCATTTTCCTTCGTTGTCGGTTCTATCATATATGATTAAACCCACACAAATGTGTTTTTTGTGTGGAGTCCGATCGACTCTTAGGATTTATTGTGTCACGTCAAGGGATCTAGGTAGATCCTTTGAAGGTTGAGGCCATTCTCGATCTCCCTCCCCCTTCTTCACTTCGCCAGCTACAAAGTTTGCAAGGGAAGGCAAACTTTCTACGTCGTTTTATCCCGAACTACATTGTGTTAACGCTTGGATTTACTCAACTTTTAAAGAAAGGCTCTGAATTCGTATGGGATACCACTGCCAACAAAGCCTTCGACGCTTTGAAATTAACTTTAACCCGTACCCCACTACTTTTCCCTCCCGATTATAGTCAAGATTATTTCCTTTATCTCGTTGCTTTGGATTCAACCATCGCCATGGTTCTGGTCCAAGACGATGATTCTCACGACAAACATGTTATTTATTATTTGAGTCGGAGTCTCTCGACTATCGAAGCCAAGTATTTACATGTTGAAAAACTGGCCTTGGAAGTCGTCCAAGCTATCCAACGTTTCTGACACTATATCCTTTTACGCAAGACTACTGTGCTTTCCAACTGCAACCCTATGCAACACATTCTTACATGCCAATTGCTAGGGGGAAAACACTCCAAATGGATCGTAATAATCCAAGAGTTTGACTTAGATTTCGAACATGTAAGTCCAAGAAATCCTTGGTGTTTTCTGAATTGATATGTGACCTTCCCTGTTCTGAGACGAAAAATGTAGAAGAGGATTCATTACCCAATGAATCCCTTTTTCTAATAAGTTCCGATGACCTTTGGTATGGGTATATCATTATATATCTCTAGACTCAGACTTTCTGGCTCAATTTGTCTAGCACTGACCACCGCCACATACATTACCAAGCCCGTTAGTATATTATCCTCGGTGATACTCTTTATCGTCGTGGGATTGAATTTGTTTTGCGACGATGTCTCACCTTTGACGAAGCTGAGAAAGCCTTGAATGACTGCCATTCTGGAGCATGTGGTGGTCACATGTTCGGGTATGCTACTGCCCAAAATATCTTATGAGATGGGTATTTTTTGCCTTCTTTATTCAAAGATTGTATTATTGTCGTCCAAAAATGCCACACTTTCCAAACATACAACAACAAAATACGATCACATCCTGCTCCTCTACACCCTATAGTCTCTGTTGGACCTTTTGCGAAATGGGGTATCGATTTTATGACATGTCACCCTCACTAGGTCGGGGGGCATGGATACATTATTGTAGTTGTATATTACTTTACAAAGTGGGCCGAGGCGATGCCTACATTCAACAATACGGGAAAGACTGCAACACTATTCATATTCAATCATATCATTGCTCGGTTTGGTGTTCCCCAAGCTATCATTACTGATCATGGTAGCCACTTTAGAAACTTCATGATGTATGAACTCACCAAAAAGTTGGGTCTTCGCCATGAAAAATCAACACCCTATTACCCACAGGCCAATGGCCAGGTTGAAGCAATAAACAAAGTCCTCATTACCATTCTTCGACGAATGATAGGGATCCACAAAACTAGTTGGCACACGATGTTGTTTTCATCACAGTGGGCTTACCAGACATCCGTCAAGTCTCCTACTGGGTTTACACCCTTCCAGTTAGTTTATGGTATAAAAGGAATCTTGCCAATTGAATGTGAGATACCATCTTTAAATCTAGTCGTTGAACTTCTCCCAAACACTTATGCTGAAGAAGAACGTTTGTTGCATCTTATGCAACTAGATGAAACCCGTCGTGATGCCACCCTAGTTATAGAAACCCAAAAGAAACGTGTCAAAGCCCAATACGACAAACATGTCAAACCACGCGTTTTCTCTGAAGGTGATCTAGTTCTCGTTTATGAAGAAGATCGGGATTTGCTAGGAGCCAGAAAATTTGAGGCTATGTGGCAAGGTCCTTATATTGTCAGATGAGTGTTGGAGAAAGGAGCCTACGAGTTAGTGGACTACGATGGTGTCCCTTTGAGTGAACCCAGAAATGGGATTTACTTAAAGAAGTAATATGCTTAGGTCATCTGTGCATGAGTGCTTGTATTTTATTGTATCATACTCTTGTGTGTTACTTTAGTGTTCTTTTTCATTATTTGGTTTCTACCCTCGACCTCTTACCTTGCGTTGTGCTTGGTTTCCATATGTCGGAGTCTTCGCTACCCCACATTGGATTCACTGATGGCGCTAGTCGTAGTACTCAGAACCTAGCGTCTACCGCATGGGCAATTTATGCACCTACAAACAAACTTATCAATCTATGAGGTGTTTTCCTCGATCGTGTGACCAATAATATCGCAGAATATAACACCATCATCGAATTGTTGATTGATGTTATTTCTCTTGGTATCTGCCACCTGGTTATACAAATTGATTTGCAGCTAGTAGTGCTACAGTTAAGTAATTTTTATGCTATCTGAAGTCCTACTTTATTGCAGGTATATCTACAAATTCGCCTCTTGGAACGTTATTTTGATTATATCGAATATCAACACATTCCTCGATGTCTAAATACATTGATTGATGATTTAGCTAATTATGTGTTAGATAGACATCTGAGACATTTATAAAACCAATCACACATCACATGTATTATACAAAACAAAATAAGTCGGTATATATATATATATATATATATATAACGATCAAAAGTTTTACAAAAAGTTTTTGTCCAAAGACCAAAATATCAAAATATGAAGCCCATGGCTTCTACAAAATAGTATCATGGATGACACTCACGGTAACATACAACTGCTCAGGTTACCCTACGGAGCAGTCAACTAATAGACTTAGACATGCCCACAGTATGGCGTTGATAGTGTCTCAGGGTCTCCCCAATAGAGATGTTTGGGACATCTGCAGTCAGTCCCTCTAAGTTCTGTTCAATTGCCTTGTAGTCCTCAACATCCCATCCTGCCACTGGAGCCACTTCTCCCCTTCTCTGAATGGGAGATGTTCCTGGAGGTCAATACGGCCCCACATCTATCTCATCAAAAGAGATTTTTGATTAGTCCTTGGATTGAAAACATAAAAAAACATTTTATATGATAAAATTTACAAAAACATTAAAAAACAAAATGTGTACTTCTTACCTAAGTCACCCCACTGAGCATCCTCAGGCAGAACCAAATACGGATCTCCTTAAAAATCCAAGCCAACATATGCATAGTCATCAATCATCTGGGGCCTCAACCATTCAACAAATGAATCGTTATATTTGATTATAGGGCCTGCTATGTGTCGTGCCATGAGGTTACACCACCTCATCATCCTTGGATCCCGTGGGGCCGGTAAACCCCAATATACCTGTAGACGTAGTGGTGGAACCCTCTCAAGGAAGAAAGACACCAAAATCAACCTGTACCCGAACTGTTTCAAGTCACCCCTTCTGCACTTTGTCAGTTGCCTCTTCATGCTGCAAAGAACCATGTCCGACTAGTTAAAAACCTGACGCTTTGTACACTCTATTGCATACTGTAAATAGCTCTGGAGAGCCATGTGTGGAGCCGTGCTCCCGGCCATGCATGCAATGGTAAACAAGATAGTCCATAGAGTCAAATATTGGGCACCCTAGATGGAAACTTTACCCTTGCTTCTCTCCGCCTCGGGAACACAATATTGTTGAACATACTCGCTCATATGAAGTCCACTGCCTCTACCTCCGGTTAGATTCGCATGGGATCCACATCATGACAACCCCATCAAAAAATAGATATCCTCAATATCTAGTGTAAGCGTGTAGACCCCTACATGAAATACCTGTTGATCCACATCCCACATGTGGACCAGGTACTCTAACAACCTGAGTTGGGCTCTCATGCCCTGGATCTTGAAAAATTTTAAGATCCCACATTCCCGGAGGATAGCAACTGTACCTGGATCATTTCCAGCAATGGAATCATCCTCCTCATGTTCTCTTTCCCTCCATTCCAACATCGTGATGATCAATACCTGCAATGGAGCCATGAGAAGGAAGTTAACAACTCAATTTAATCTATTGAATAAATTTTTATTGAGTAAAAACATACACAAAAATCCAATTTTCGGCCCTCACAGGTGAAGCTTTTACATAGTGCAAGATTCTCGCAGGTGCGCTGAAGCCCACTTGCGAAAGCCTTAGATTCTCACAGGTTCTGAATGGCTCACCCGTGAGAATGCCTGCGCGCACCTACCGGCCCTAAAATGGATTAAAACACTAAAAATTGCCAATAAAAATCCAATTTGATCCATGGAAAAGATGAAGAATCATGAGATTACCTCGTTGGCTGAAACCGTTTGCTGAATGATCGCTTGTACCTCCTGCAATCGACCAAAGAAATTTGGGAAAAAAGGGGTGTGTTGGACAAGTTTTTGACAAAGTAACAATGAAATGGTAAAAAGGGCTTTTCACCCATATTTATTCACTTTTTTACTATTTTTCATTGATTTTTATATTATTTTTATTATTTTTCTTAAAAACCTAATACCCTAATGGCCTTGTGAGTATGGTTTTTCGCAGATAGATGACCTAGAAGCTTGAATGACGGTGTACGATCATTTTTCCTTTTTATCCATCACATGTATGAATACCTTTTTAGGATTTTGTAGGAAAAACCTAGAGCTCAGTCTTCATTCGTTCTCGTGCTCGAAATTACATGAGAACGCAACCGAGTATACTTTTTTCATCTTTTCGTACTCATCTTGGTAACATGAAAACAACAAAAATTAGGAGTATCCTTTAAGCTCTTTTCACGCTCCATAAAAATGAAAAGATTTCCGAGCAATCTTGTTCTTTTCACGCTCGTAAAAGTATTTGAAGAAAACATTCGGTGAGCGATAGTTTATCACTTTTTCGGTCTCGTCGAACTAATTTACAAAAAAGGAAATGGGAGAGTTCTCTTTAAGTGTTTTTCAGACTCTCAAAACATGAAAAACCCCCGAGTTTTCTATCTTTGGACTCGTTAAACAAACATCAAAAGGCCCTTATGGGACCAAACCACTCCTTCCTAGGGTTTGCTAAACATACTCTGAGGGACTCGTCCGAAGGATGAGCTTACATCAACAAGAATATGTTATCCTCCTCAAGCTTGTGTAAAAATAAAGAGGTACTCGCCAGAAAAGGTGGGGGGGGTTTTGGGAAAGGGATGTGCCTTCATATTTGTATTAATGGCAGTAAGCGTCGCTCTTGAACATGATACCCCCTGTTCGTCACTTGAATCTGGGTTGGGAAATCCATTTGTCTCTTGTTTGACTTTCTACAGGGTCATATCTTGGGTCGTCTTTGTGTCAATTCTACCAAGACCATTTTCATGTCATTCATATGTTCAAGAGAAGTCCAAACAAGCCCTCTATTGAGTCGACCATCTACAGTTGTCAATTCTTATCATGTCGGCCTTCCTTGTGTCAGTTTCAAATCATATTCGTACTTTGACTTACCCTAAACTCTGTTACTTATTTCATGTCATTGATGGGGGATACATCAAGGCCCTCTTGTGACGAGTCTTTTTCCGTCGACTCCAACTCATTATCTGGGAATAAGACTTAGAAATCATTTAGTACCTTAGAGCCTGCATGCCTTAATGGCAGGTCTCTTCGCTTTCGACAGTGGATTCACCTCATTGGTCCATGATCGTGAGATTCCACCGAGTGTTCGACTTCAACTCATTTATTCACATTCGTTCGGATTGTAATTAGGTACCTTGAGAGTCATTGACATCAATGGTGATTTCGCTCGCACTTGTTAACGATTTTCATCAATGATCGGTAATCAAGTGGTTTCTACCATGTTCGACTTCGACACATGTAATCACATGGCTATATTTGTACTTTTAGACAACGAGATTGAAGACCCTGTGTCTCATCTTTTTGGTCCAGGTTGCGATGGAGTATTTATGCTTTGTATTGACACATAGATCCACTTTGTATGTCATGTGGCTATGTTCTAATTTGAGTCTTGTAACACATAGATCCACAGTGTATTTTTGGTGGCTATGTACCATTTTGATGACATGGATCCACGGTGTATGATTGGTGGCCATGGCCTACATTTGTGATTTTGTTCACTTGTAGTCTGAGCATGGGAATTCCTACCTCAAAACCGGTGTTATATTTTGCAGATGCTTGATTGTTTGTAGGTTTCTGATTAGGTGCAATCCTTGTTTCTAACACACACATGCATTTTACAAAGTATTTTGGCTGTCACAAGTTCCAGCCTCATACTTTGGGGGGAATTCTATTACACATTATTTTGGTCACTCGGGTGATGTCTCTACAATGATGTGTTCAGGTTCTCATAAGGAATTTTTGTCTGAGAAAAGTGACTGTTGTCTTCCTCTACAAAACATATTTTTACAGTGAGTTCGCAGGCTGCATATGGTGCAGGATGCGAAAACCATGATTCTCGCAGGCTGCACTATACCTGGATTGTGAGGGGTTCGCAGTTTTCTCTATAGACAGGGTGCGAACCTGTTTCAAAGCTAAAAAAGGAAGAAGATGTTACGAAGGTTCTAGAAGAGGATCTTCTAGAAAATGAGTTGGCATTCGCATGGTTGGCATCTTACTGACTTCTCAGATTTAGTGGGATCATCCCCATCCCTTTAACCATCTCTCCTTCTCCTATATATTGAAAGGTTTCTCATGGAAGAGGTGAAGCAAGATTGAATAGAGAATTGATGAAAGAATAGGTTCAGAATTGTGTGAGGAATCATGTTTGAATTGGTGCTTGAGGCCTCCATTTGTCCATCAAGACATAGTGGATCTTCTTCATGCAAGTTTGGATCAAGTGTGTGTGTTGGAACAAAGGACCACTGAAAGAAAGCTTGCGACATCAAGGTGATCTAGTTGTATCTTCTACTTTCATTTAATATAATACAGTGGCATGTCTCTTTCCCATAAAATCACTCTTATTTTGTTACATGACTCCTTGATCACATGTTTAAGTCTTCATTAAATGTATTATTGTTGCTTTCACTTTGGTCGATTTGTGTTGTTATAGATCTAACATTACAAGTCTGCCAAAGAGAAGCAGGGACAACAAAGACATAAGGAAGTGATATCTAAAGGTATGTCACTTGTTCCTTCTTTGATGACAAATTCAATGATAGTAACTTAGGGAAAGTGTCTTGTCATGTCTTGTTTTGTTCTAGATCCAGGTGGATCTAGGGAGATCTATTAGTGTCTGCATATACTGATTTATCCTATAATAGTGGAAATTCTAAGTTCCCTAAGGACCAAGCTCAGAAGAGACTAGAACTTTTCAGAAGCRTGGATGAGGTCTAAGAGGTGAACTTGTTTCAAGTTCGTAAGCTCAGGAGGGAAGTGGAAGTCGAGACCCATACATCAGGGCTCGCAGGAAGTAAATAAAAGGTTGAATCCTTCTAKCACTTTGAAAATATTCTAAGTTGGAGCAAGTCAGAAGATTAGAACGAGGAGCGAAAATGGTCGTTGGATCATAGTGCAAAGGACCAACAACCATCTGATCAGAGCAAGGTGCAAGAGCCTTAGCACTTCGTACACATAGGAGAGACAACTTACCAAGGTTTGAGACTTGAGATTTACAAATCCTGGAGAGCCGAAAATTTGAAGTAAAATATCAATTGTCTGATTAGCCGGAGTGAATCTTAATCGTCATATCGTCAGAAGTATATCTCAGGCGTCGGACCACTCAAAGTGAATCTGAGCTGTCGTAGTTTAGAAGAGATGTGATGTAGATTTGTGATCTCTAGGTAAAGTCCCGAACTAATTCATAGTCATCAGATCTAGAGGAGACGTGGTGTAAATCTGTGGACTATGGGTAAAGACCCGAAGTAATCCTTGATCGTCAGATCAAGTGGACATGCGTTAGTGGATTATAGCCTTCGGATAAAATCCATTGAGAAAAAGGGTGAAGTTTGATATTTGAGATCTCAGCAGTCTGGAGACCCAAAGCAGACCTCAACCATTGTTTGAGAAGAGGGCCACAGGACCGTTGATCTAGTTGAAAGGTCAAACCGCTGAATCAAAGGTAGAGTCGTTGATTGAGAAGGACAGGTGTCCGCAAATCATCAACTCTGGAATATTGACATACAGAAGAAAGGAAAGTTTGAGACTTGAGAATTCCGAAGTCTAGAATTCTGAAACAAATCACAGTTGTTGATTTGAAAGAGGTCAGATCTAATCCACAGCTTTGAAAGGGATAGATCTGAGCCGTCAGTTCAGCGACACCGTCAATATCGTGAGATTGACGGTCCCTTAGCATTGCGGGGATCAGAGATGTGTGAACTTTAAAAATTTGAGGGTGGGCCACAATCGAAACCATGGTTTTGGAGAAAGGACACGTGGAGGCTCAAGGAGAATTGCAGGCCGAAAGGTAGTTTGGTTTCAAACTGCCTTTGGCCGTGCCCGCAATTGTGTGTTTGTGTGAGGTTATCGCCCAAGGTCACCTCAAGGAGGGGCTTATCAGAAAAAGGGTCTAGTGCCCAAACTCAGATATTTCCCAAGCACGAAGGGAAGGTCATGGGTACCATTAGACCTGCACTCAGAAGTCAAAAGGGTATGCGTTTAATTACAGAGCAAGACCATCAGGGTCTCAGAGATTCATTTGGCTTCATAATCAATGATCCTTGAATGGGAGGTCGGACTGGTTCCTCGAATTTCCAAATTAGAAACCATGAATGGAGAATATGTCCTTTAAGAAAAGCAAAAAAAATTATACCCAATCGTGGGTGTGTTACAGGGGCGCAATTGTCGGGTAGGTTGCATGCAAGAAATAGAGGGTGCATGAAGCCCTAGATAGAAACTGGGAAACAACAGGAGGTTGTGGGAAGCCTTGGGTAGGATCAAGAAGAGGTCTGGGTAGCAAGAAGAAGGTTCGAGAAGCGGGTAGCAAAGTTCGAGCAGAAGAAGCAGTTTTGAGTAGCGGAAAAGTTCTGGGCAAGAGATCTAAATTTCAACAATGTATATTCCTCATTAAAATTATGATTTGGAGATGGACACAATTGGTTTGAGGTTTGAGGACAGTTTGGAGGGTGCATCAAAATTCATACCTTGGAAGGCAAGGGTTACATTAATTCTCATGGAGAATGGGTTGTGAGATTTTTCAAATACCACCGTGACACCACTGATCGATCCAAAAGACTTGGCCATCATCTTATATGTCATGAAGGATCACTTGATTCCTCACCTATCTGAGAAGATGTCAGTCGGGGACATGTTTGTAGCTCTGATGAATCTTTTCCAGAGAAGTAATGAAAATAGGAATACGGTGTTGAGGGAAAAATTTAGAAACACCAAGATGACCAAATTAGATACAATGACTAGTTATATCAATAAGATCACTCAAGTTCATGATCAGTTGGTAGTAGTTGTGGAAGTCGTGAGAGATGGTGAGGGTGGCCCTAAATGGTTTCTCTAAGCCATGGGTGCCATTCATCAAGGGCTTTGTTGCACGACAAACACTTCCCAAGTTTGACATGCTATGGGATGATTTCATCCAGGAGGATTATTGAGAGGAATCTCTAGCAGGCCAACATGAGGGTGATGATGCAAACCTAGCTCTTGCTAGTCAGGAAAGGAAGAGCACATGTATGAGTTCATAAAATAAGAATACAAGTGGAGATTCAACTTCATAGGCTAGAAAGAAGAAGGATCTAAGCAAAGTGAAATGCTTTGCATTCCACAAGAGTAGTCACTATGCTTCACAGTGTTCTAAATGGAAGGGTAAATCTCAATAGGTAGCAACATCTATAGAAATTCAATTCAAGGATTTTTCTGAGAGGTTCGATAAGGATTTCTTGTTAATCTCTTGTCTTTCTGGCATAATTTCCAGTAGTGCTTGGTTCATGGATAGTGGGGCTTCTCGTCACATGACGTGGAAACATGAGTTGTTCACCAATTTGTCAGACAAGGAATTGGATATGTATGTGGAGCTTGACACTAATTCCAAGTGCGGTGTAGAGGAAGTTAGGACAGTTAGGTTTCAGATGGATTCAGGAGGTTCCGTGGAGGTGTCAGATGTGGTGTATGTTCTGAATCTCAAAACGAATTTTCTCTCAGTTTCATCAATGGAGGACAAGGAGTATGGAATCACTTTTGAGGATGGTCGGGTTCTTGTTCATCCCAAAGGATCTGACCTAGACTTAGCTTGAGTTATTAGTGTCAGAGAGGGAAAGGTATATAGGTTGCAGGGAAATCTTGTTAGTGGATCCAATGTGATCTTGGATCATGGATCCATGTCAATGGAAGAGGATGAGGAGAAGGAGGCTCCAAAGGGAACACAATGTTTAGAGACTTCCAATGTGGGAAGTCAACGTTTAGGTGGGAAGGAGGATTTATCCCCTTCTATATCTATCAGGAAACCCAACTGGTATGAGATGACATTGATGGATTCTCCAGAGAAAGTTGAGGCTCCTAGGAGCACATTGAGGGAGAGCAGGACTTTGAAAAAGTTTCCAAACTTCATGGCACTGATATGTTATGTCATTGAGGAGGAAGCAATCTAGTAGGAGCAATATGATGCCTTAGTATAGGATGATGTGTGTGACATTGTGTTAGGGTTGGAGGGAGAACCAGTTCCAGGTGGCTCTTTCAAAAGTACCTTACTCACTAAGAGGGAGTGTTGATGTTTGTAGCATCGGACATGTACTTCCACATTGGTTTTGTGTCTAGCATGTGGAAGTCATCATTAATACCTCTCAAGACTTAGAGAATTTACTTTATTAAAGTAATTGTTAAAGTGAATGCCATCTTATAATTAATTGAGTTTAATTTAAGGAAATGCCTAAGTTTTTGGCATTAGTGAATTAAATTAAATCTTAGCCTTTGATCTCAAGTGTTGGTGAGATCTTATCTCATGCATTGATCACTTTGGAGATCTAGGGTTTTGGATTTAGGGTAAACTCAACACTATAAAAGGAAGCTAAGGTGAGAGGAGACACACACAGAGTGAGATATCATATCTCATTGATTAGGTGGAGAAGGAATTTCATCCAAGTGTGAAGGGTCTGAGGAAGGGAGAAAGGGGCAGAAAAGGAGTAGTGTCCAGAAAGATCAAAGGAAAAATCTGGAAGTTTGATCAATTATTTTGTTGTTTATATTATTTTCTCATAGGGGCCATTTTCCCAGGATGGGATCCTTTATAAATCTTTTTATTATTCTTAATAATAAAATCAGATTTACAGGGAAGAAATTATGTGTGCATGGATTGGTTTTATGTTTATGCTTCCATTGATATATTTAAATCATTAGACTTCACCCAGTTGTGCTTTAAATTAGTAAATCTATAGTAATTAAGAAAGGTATTTGATAGGGTTTTATTCACGAGTGTTGGTTTAGGATGCAAACAAACATGGTATCATATCTGAGACTCTGAAAGGGAAGCCAAGTGCATAGATCCATAATTTATTGTAGGGAAGATGCAATAAAAATACACCCCAGCGAAAATTATTGGGGGGGGGGGGTTTGTAGGAGTCATACATGCCGTACAAATCGCAGAGCAACCATACAAACATATGACCACACAGACCACTACATGGAGTAGTTGGAATGTGCTGGGAGAATAGGATGGGAGAAACCATAGAAGAGGAGGTTCAAGCTGCAACCACAACCATAGCCATAGTTGTAGTTGTAGCCATCGGCTGCAGGGGTGTAGTTAGGGTGCAACTGCTAGGAAGCAACCTTTGGGGCACAATCACCAAGCAGGACACATGTAAGAAACATAGGGCATGAACAACCCTAGACAAACCTTAGACAATAGCAAGAGGTTGTGGGCAGCCTCGGGTAGGATCAGGCAGAGGACTAGAAAGTGGGCAGAAGGTTCGGGCAATGAGAAATAGGTTTGGGCAGTGGGTAGCAGAGTTCGGGAAACAGGAAATAGTTTGGCGTAGCGAAAAAGTTACGGGAAACAAATCTAAATTTCAGCAGTGTATATTCCTCATTAAAATTCTGATTTGGAGATGGCTGCAACCAGTTTGAGGTTTGAGGACAGTTTGGAGGGTGCATTGAAATTCATACCTTGGAAGGTGATGGTTACATTAATTATCATGGAGAATGGGTTGTGGGGTTTTGAAAATAACACCATGACCCCACCGACGAATCAAATTTTTTTGTCCATCCATGAGTAGAAGGATAAATCTAGGAGGATCATCTTAGATGTTGTGAAGGATTACTTGATTCCTCACCTATCTGAGAAGACATCAGCCAAGGATATGTTTTTATATTTGATGAATCTTTCCCAGAGCAGTAATGCAAACAAAAATATGGTGTTGAGGGAAAAATTTAGAAACACCAAGATGACCAAATCAGATACAATGACTAGTTATCTCACCAAGATCACTCAAGTCTGTGATCAATTGGCAGTATTTGGGGAAGTCATGAAAGATGAAGAGATGGTGAGGATGGCCCTAAATGGTTCCACTAAGCCATGGGTCCCATTCATCAAGGGCATCATTGCATGGGAGACACTTCTCAAGTTTGACAGGATATGGGATGATTTCATCCAAGAGGATATTCATGAGGAATATCTAGTAGGCCAATAGGAGGGTGATGATGAAAACCTAGATCTTGCTAGTCAAGAAAGGAACAACATAGGTGTGGGTTAGAAAAATAATAATACAGGTGGAGAGTCAACTTCACAGGATGGAAAGAAGAATGATTTGAGTAAAGTGAATTGCTTTGCATGCCACATGAGTGGTCACTATGCTTCACAGTTCCTTGAGCGGAAGAAAGGGAAGTTTAAGTCTCAACATGTAGAAACATCTATATAAAATCAAGTCAAGGATTTTGTTGAGAGGTTTGAGAAGGATTTATTGTTAGTCTCTTTTCTTTCTAGCACAATTTCCAATAATTCTTGGTTCATGGATAGTGGGGCTTCTCATCACATGACGAGGACACATGAGTTGTTCACCAATTTGTTAGAGAAGGACTTGGATATGTATGTGGAGCTTGGCACCAATGCCAAGTGTGGTCTAGAGGGAGTTGGGAAAGTCAGGTTCCAGTTGGATTCAGGAGGTTCTTTGGAGGTGGAAGATGTGTTGTATGTTTCAGAGCTCAAATGAATTTTCTCTCAATTTTGGAAATGGAGGACAAGGGGTACGCCATCACTTTTGAGGATGGTCAGGTTCTTATTTTTCCCAAAGGATTTGACCTAGAATCACCTCGCGTTCTTTGTGTCAGAGAGGGAAATGTATACAGGTTGCAGGGCACGTCCGTTAGTGGATCCAAGGGGATCTAGGATCATGGATTGATGCCAGTGGTAGAGGACAAGGAGAAGGAGGCTCTGAAGGGAAAACAATGTTAAGAGACTTCTAGTGTGGGAATTCAACCTTTAGGTGGGAAGGAGGAGCTAATCCCTTCTAGATTTGTAAGAAAATGCAATTGGTATGAGTTGACATTGATGGATGATCAAGAGAAATTTGAGGCTCGTAGGAGCACATTGAGGGAGAGCATGCCTTCGACGAAGTTTCCAAACTTCATGGCATCGATATGTTACATCATCGAGGAGGAAACAATCTAGCTGGAGCAATGGGATGCCTTAGTACAAGATGATGTGTGTGACATTGTGCTAGGTTTGGATGGAGAATCAGTTCCAGGTGGATCTTCAAGAAGCACCTTCCTCACTAAGAGGGAGTGTTGATGTTTGTAGCATCGGATAGGTACTTCCACATTGGTTTTGTGTCTAACATGTGGAAGTCATCGTTAATACCTCTCAAGACTTAGGAAATTCACTTTATTAAATTAATTATTAAAGTGAATGCCTTCTTATAATTAATTGACTTTAATTTAAGGAAATACCTAAGTTTTTGGAATTAGTGAATTAAATTTAATCTTATCCATTGATCTTAGGTGTTGGTGAGATATAATTTTATCCATTGATCACTTTGGAGATCTAGGGTTTTGGATTTAGGGTAAACTCAACATTATAAAAGGAAGCTAAGGTGAGAGGAGGAGACACACAAAGAGTGAGATAGTGAGATCTCATTGATTGGGTGGAGAAGGACTTTCATCTGAGTGTGTAAGGTTCAAGGAAGGGAGCAAGGGGAAACACATGAATAGTGACCGGCAAGATTGAAGGACATATCTTGAGGTGTTATCTGCTATATTTTTGTTTGTATTTTTTTCTCAAAGGGGCCAATTTCCCAAGATAGGAGCCCTTGTAAATCTTTGTATTATTCTTAATAATAAAAGCATATTTACAGGGAATAAATTATGTGTGCATGGATTGGTTTTTTGTTTATGCGTCTGTGTATTTATTTAAATCGTTGGTAACCCAATTGTGTTTTAAATCAATAAATGTGTATTAGTTAAGCAAGGTCTTTGATAGGGTTTAATTGTCGAGTGTTGGGTTAGAATGAAAACTAACAAATTCCAACAAAATAGTTGTAACAAACTCATTATTTGGAAATTTGGGTTAGATGTACTTAAGATCTATTTCAAATATGGTTATATCTTATATTTAATAACTTGATATCTTTTGATTCTTCACTTGTAAATTTTTCAACTAAGCTATTGCACTATCTATTAAATGGTTGATCATTCAATTCTTACAACATCTTATGCTTTGTATAAGTGAAAAAATTATGTCTAGGGGTTGGAAAATATGGGTTGAATGAGTCCATAGATTTACTAAATGGTGGCTTCCAATAATTTTTAGAATAAATGATTCCTTTAACTGTTAATATAGTGATATGTACAAGGATTTTATAAAAAGAAGCGGGCCACGAAAATAATGGCCACAAGCATTAGAAAAAATCAAAATTACACTTGTTATTTACCAAACCACCTATATATTTGAGGTGCTAAAATGCAAATTCTGATAGTTAATAAGAATAAGTCCTTCAATAATCAACATAAGGTCTTAGTCTTGAGCATAAACACATAAACAAAAAAATTTAACAAGTATGAGCCCAACATGGGGAAATAGGTCATCATGATTGTTAGGGGTTGCCCCCCAACTAATGCCATCAATCTCCTACAAGACAATGATCAACTCTCAATGGACCTTGCTAGGTTCAAGTGGCTTAATAACCTATGAAATAAAAAGAACTACTGTAGGGAATTTATCAATCCATTGCACTAGTGGAGCATGATAGTTGTTCCTCATTCACGACTCTCTAACCGCACGAATAGCCCTACCACATGAACTACCTTCTGTATGTTGATACTTTTCCTACCCTTTTCCTTCTAACACTGCCTCGATCGTGTTTGACGAAGTTTGGGGTGCACCAGGTGGTTCCTTGCTCATATTTAAAAGGGTTAGAACCTAAAAATTGAGAAGCTCTTGTAGCTGACCCATCATCCCCTAGATTTTCCTACACCTACATAAAAAATTTCAAGGATAAACATAGATTAGGCTTTCAAACCATGATAAATCTCAAGATTTCTCGTTACTAAATATTGTTATCGTTTTGGATTACTCCAAAAGTGCTTCACCTAGATAGGAGAGCACTAGCTTTCCTAGTCCCTTAGTGATGCTTGATAGATATATGGATGAGTTAGTTTGAGTGGATGCTTGACCTAGGATAGAATTCTATCATAGCACATCTACTTAAGAGATTGTTGTCCTATGTGGCATGATGAGTAACACTTTGGGTGCACACAATGGAGGAGTTAGTTTCTTGATTATGGGAGGCACATACCTAGGAGGATGAATGCTAAGTACTTGGAGGAAGGCACTTAGCTCTAAGAGAATGGGACCATGTGACATACACCTTGGAAGTTGGATACTTGACTTTGAAATGAACAAAAGTTCATTTACTGAATATGAGCAAGGTTTATTAACTGGATATCCAATGTAGAAAGGACATTAGGTTAAAATAAAGATAGGACAAGTAATAAATATATTAAATAATGAATGAAAGATAAGTTGATGATACAATGACATGTGATGGTGTACTTATGGCATTGACTAGTCATAATGGATGAGGGGTCATGTCCCTTGGTAGGTCATGTCCTTCAAATAGGATGTGTCCTTTCATTTATTGATGTTTTATATATTTATATTTATGTTCATTGGATTGCCTATCCCTTTTGTCCTCAAAGCATTTAATGAAAGGCTTTACACCTTTGTTCTAACTTGTAATGAATTCACATGGTTCTATGTTCTTCACATTTTTATGGTTGACAATACAAGACATTATGAGTTACAAGGATTTGAGAAGAACTACTAAATTGTGAAGGGGTCACACCACCCTAATTCAATTTTATGCAAAACTGTGTGGTGATGATTTATGTGATTTGGAACATGATCAAATTCCACACTTGAATTCTCTTCAATACAATAGGATATTCACTTAGTTTCTCATATTGATTTCATCTTTCATTACAATGACTATTGTGATTTGGGTGATGATAAGGAATCTGTGTAACATGGTCCTTTATCACCATATTTGCAGTGCCTTCTTGTTTCACATTTGGTAGTATGTCTTCTTTGCATACTCGTGTCTCTTTGTTGATAATTAAATGTTTAAGGAAAAGATGATTTTACATCATTTGGACTTCAACATATGACAATATCCCTACTTCGACTAGATTAGTCATTGTTTCATTGTTGACCAATGGTTTTATGTTGACATGTTGGTTTAACTTTGGTTGTGTTTTCTTTTCATCCTTCAACTTCTTGATTTGTGCAAGTAGTTTTTGACTATGCTCTTTTAGGAGAGAAATTTCTTTGTCTTTGTTAGTGAAATCTTGTCCAATTCTTTTTGCACCTTTTCTATTGACTTATGATTATCCTGAAGGGTGATCATTGAGATATTTTTAAGGTCTTATGATGAGGGTGCTTCTAAGCATGGTTTCATTGTAATATCTTGCAAAGTTACCTTCTTATAGTAGAATTTAAAAAACTTTTTCTCCATGTTTAAGATGAAGTTACCTAATGTTTCTAGCTAGGTTTTATCGAGAATTATGTTGACCTATTTTATAAACATAGTTGTACCATTCAATTGGGATATGTATTTATAACCATCAATTGTTACTTGTAAGTCCTTAATTTCATATTCATTGCCAAAAATGCCTTGCTTTTTTAATATACTTGAATTTGGAATTAATAATTGATTGGAGAAGTTGATGTTGATGTAATTTTTTTATGATTCACTCCAATAATGATGTTAATATTTTTTCTTTAATAATATTTTTTCTTTAATACTTCCTTTTAATGTTAATAATTTGAAGCATAAAATTGAGAGACCTTAGTAGAAAACCCTTATTTTTTATAAAATTCATTTTTAAAAACATTTTTTTCTTAAAAAATTAAAATACCCTTTTATATCTTTTAGTAAGTGCTTAAGATCCCACCAATTAAAACTTAAGTAAGACTTATAATGTACCTCTTAATTTACTCAATTGAGAACCTTTCCCACTAGTTGAAACTTAAGTAATATTTATACCTTTTAATTTACTCAATTGAAAACCTTTTTTATTTTTTAGGAAGTAACGTTTATATCCCTTTGTCTAGACTTTGAATACCCCTTTCCTTAAATGCACCTTTAAGGCATGTAAAAAAGTCACCTTAATGAAACCGTCATGATTTTTTTTACAAGTCACAATTCTTCAATTTATCGACTGGTAAAACCTCATATAGGCCCTTAACCTTAAATTATTTATTGACTTGTATATTTTTAAAAGACAAATTCTTCAATGATCAAATGACAGTTCCACATGAATTCTCGTTTTAGTATCTAGAGGGAGGGGAATGTATAGATGAATGTAAAGGCAGTCGAGTCAAATCACGAGTGATATGGCAGACATAACATAGTTTGTACGATGACGAATAGAGAATAACTCATACAGTGGTGGAAGTTTTGGTATGACTAGTACAAAGCTAGACATAGGACGTATGGAAGTGGAGGCTATGGTATGGATGGTACAGATTGCAATTGACATTGTTGGCAGTTGTCAGGCTTCTCAATCAACAACAACTATGACATAATTGTATGGAATTCTCGTTTTCTGTTTATTGATTTTGTACATTATTTTTTTTATTTTTTTTTCTTCTATGCTTATAAATATGGGCAGTGGAATAATCTTCACCAAGATCTCTGAATTTTTAAATAGCTAACAGTTTGAATGTGGTCAAATACCTAGAGGTCAGATAAACTCTGATTTTTTTTTGTAAATGTGGTCAAAATTCATATAAAAAAGTGGCTATTATATCAAATGAAATGAAAAAAATTCACTTATTGAATATGAACAAAGTTCATTTATTGAATATTCAATGTAAAAAAGATATTAGGTTAGAATTTGTAGAACAAATAATAAATATATTAAATAATGAATAAGAGATAAGTTGATGATACAATGCCATGTGATGGTGTACATATAGCATTGATTGGTCATAATGGATGAGAGGTCATGATAGATCATGTCCTTTAGATAGGATGTGTCTTTTCATTTATTATTATTTATAATTTATTATTGTTATTATAATTTATTGATGTTTTATATATTTATATTTATTTTCATTATAGACTTGAGGAAACTTGGGTCGAGGAGCATACTTCATGGAGGTTGGTTGTGGATACAGACACATACGTTTAGGAGAAGCATTGGATCAAGTAACTACCTTGGCACATATGTTGAGGAGCATTGGGAACAAGAGGATGAGGCATACCATGAGAGGAGGAGCACTTTGCATCAGAAAACTTGGGGATTGAACCACCGTGTAAAAGGTATTGTTGGGATAACATTTTGGATAGCGCACCATCTTGGAGGAGGGGTGTTGGGCCCAAAGGGGCATCATGCTTGGAGGGTGCACCACATTGGTGTTGGGTAAAACCCTAGCTTGACACTTGTCATCCTTGTATTGTACATCCCTCCATGTGGGGTTTCCTCTTTGATATAGGCCTAGGGATACTTGTGTAGAATTTCATCCATGTTTCATATTGGCCTCCCTCACCTATTCTATAAAAGTAGGATAGAGTGTTTGTCATTACTTAGTATTAATGTACTCATTATTCTATCTTCATAAGTGTCTTGGAAAAGTATTGTAGGGAGAAAGACCTAGGTTTTGTGATGTAAACACCAAATGAGACATGGAGATGAGCTAGGGATGAACTAGGGATGAGCTTGGGTCTCAACACTTGTGTTATGTGTCAAAACCTTAAAATATCATATTAAATTAGAGTAGACACAATGTACACCAAATGTGATTGTGGAGCATAACTCCAAAATAGATAAGAGAGATGAGTTACACAACAATTCGTTAAAGAATAAGAGAACCTCCTCCAAATACCCCAATACATTCATATATCCAAATCACATGTTCCTCTCAATAATGACACACACACACACACACCTATTCACTCATTTCTCATATGGACCCTTTATTAGGATGACCCCTATCATATCTACAATCACCCCAATTACATATACATTTAACTTCATATATGCCCTCCTTGGGGTCATATCATAGTACCCTCCTTCAAAAATCCTTGTCTTATTCTTTCTTTTTGGTATGTTTCAAACTCTACCCTACAAGGAAAAGTCCTGACCTCAACATGAGAGCCTAGACGTATAACACACAAGCTACCCAATGTCGCCTCAATAGCCTTGTCCCACACTTCAAGCTAAGGAAACTAAGCTACCCTAGCCTAGGGGAGAATCCAGTCTATCTAGATTTATCAGTTGTAGCAGTTGAAAGTTAATTAGACTAAATTGACTAAGGGAACTAGCAATATTATCAATTCATTGTCAATGATTAAAGATAAGTTAATATATGCAAGTTTTGCTAGATTTAACAATCCTTTAATGATATATTACTTAGAGAAATGTGCTTGTTAATAATGTGTGATTATGATTTTTAGTAATGAACTTGCTCAATCTCATTAGCTCAAAAGATCATGGAATCACAGAATGCTAGAAATGTCTTATTCCCATGTAGATCAAATACCTAAGATTTAATGTCACCACCTGACTTGAATTGAGAACATGAAATGTAACCATAAATCTTGAAAGACAATATCATTCATTCACCACATCAAGCATTAAGGATTTAGAGTCTTAGTTATTACTTATATGCCATCCACACAAAGAAATCCTATGCCAATAGTTAGGTGTAATTCTATTTTAGCAAGATGAAGAGCTATAGCATGAGATTACCATGAAGTCACTTTTCTCATATGTGGATCAAGCTTTATGTTGACATGTTTAACAATGAGGACAACAAAGTTATGTCATAAATTACTCTTACTTGTTGCATTCAAATACCATCCAAGGATCATTATTTTGAGCATGTGAAATGATGTATTATGAAAATAGTGATCCAATAATGCATTCAGAACTTTTCAGATTAGTACTCAGAGTACTTTTATGAGCATTATGTATGTGTTTGAGTACCAGGTTATGAACAATGATGACAAATAATGAACAATCCCTCATACCAATAACCACAAATTGAGATATTAAAAACTCTATGTGACTATAAAGAAATGTATTAGGAGGAAATTATTACACTCAAACATGTGTCTTAATGTGTGTATTGAATCATTTTATATGATCATATTTTTCATCAAAATTAGATCCACATTAAACATTGTGTATAAATTTATGCCATGAACAACCTCAAATAGAGAAGTGAACTGGATTCTTTTTAACTAAGTCGTTTTCCCTAAGGAACAGGTTGTTCCTCAACTTAGTGCAATGATCCTTTTAAGGATAAACCTAAGATCATATGCATGCTAAAATGTTGCTAGAAAAATGAGGTAATAAGATGAGTGTTACAACTTGTAAACCCTCAACACATGTGAAAGAATTGAAATATTAATTCCTTTTACCTAGCAAGAACTTAAATGTTTGTATAGAGTGTTATTGTTTTATGAGGCAACCAAATGAATATGATAAATCCACCATAAATAAACAAAGAGAATCATTATAAGATTTAGAACCAATACATCTCACACAAGAGCAAGTCATTACAATAAAAATGGAATCGAATTAGTTATTTCCAATGCTATGCTCATGAGAATAGTCCATTTTTTACACTTAAACCATGAAAACCTTGCTAGTGAAGTGAAATAAAATTCAAGATGCCATTATACCATGTATTTCCAAGCATTTAAAGAGATAAAATCCAAGTGAGATAAGAAATTAAGCATATAAGATATTATGGTGGATTAAAACCCGATCAAAGAAAATTTTGTTATGTTGGATTAAAACCCAATCGAAGCCAAAGGGAGATGCAAATCTCAAACTAGGATCGAAGGGATTTTTACGACAATATTTAATCTCATGGAAGACATAGAATGCATCTTCCAGAATGGAACTTTCTTCTTCAATTTCTCTAGCATATACCTACACATTTGGACCGAGAAGTTCAACCTAGACAAATGTGAGAGAAATAAGACTTCTTCGCTACACCAGTCTGGATCCTCCTTTATTCGCTGCCCCAGGAATATTGGTATTCGGACATTATGGAAGGAAAAGAAAATACCCTAGGCACCTTTGTCAGAATTGCAAATGCCATGAAACATGGCAGATATACCTCCTACACCAGAATCCACGTATACCTCAACCTCTCGAAGCCTCTCCCTACATCGATCCACCTCTGGCACCAGGATACAGATTAGTTCAAAACTATAGATTACAAACACATCCCCTTCCTATGCAGAAAATGCCATGCTCATGGTCACCTATTCCGAGACTGGCCTATGAACATCCCCCAAGAACAGACCAAGAATCAAGCGAACAAGTTCAAGGATGGATTTAAAAAAGCCACCTCCAAAAGGAAAATCCTTCGGAAAAATCTATAGCAGCCACCTCCAAAAGGTCCTCGCATTAGTTATAGCTTCAAAACCTTGGTAGACACTCTAGATACAGATACCCAAAATAAATAACAAGACTAGCAACAAGAGGTACAACAAACTAAAGGTAACCAAATATCCCCAACCCATAACAATCCTCAACAACAATTGAAAGAGGGTACGGTGAAAGATACTCCAATCATTGACGGGGACTCAAAAATGACCTAGATAGGGAATGGAAAAGAAGCTCCCGGAGATGGAGAATACATGGACATGGGAGAATTAGATCTACAAAGCATTGTGGCAGCATGGGCCCAACAAGATGCCAATTCCATCCTAGAAACTCAAATCCAACTGTTGAAGTCGGCCCTTCTCAAGACTAAATCCAAGGAGAAACCTACAAAAACACCCAAAGGTAAGCATCTTGCATCCTCCTCTCTTGGCATCAAGAACGCTAACACAAAAGATAATCCCCAAATATTGAAAGAGGAAATAAAAAGGGGAAGAATAATTAATAAACAAATTCTCCAAGAACTGGGAGAATTTCTGGTAAACTCGGGATGTATTAAGTTGATGACGGAGAAATTTTCACCCAACTCCCACTCTTCTCAATGAAAGTTATCTCATGGAATATTCGAGGCATGAACGACCCTAGAAAACACTGAGCCTATTGTAACTTGAGATGGCTTCCAGCTGTTTAGAAACCATGCCAAGACATCTTTCAACCAACTTTAGGCCACAAGCTGGATCTTGGACTAGAGAGGGGTCTCTCAAACATATAAAACTATTGGCTGGTCACTGTCACTAAGAAGCAACTCACATTAAAATTAGAATGCTAGATTTAAATGATAAAGAATAGGTTAAACATGGTTGAGGATAGAATGACAGAGGGTCGAGATTAAAGATATTATTAAATCTCTAGACCAAAGGCCTATCCATTGGGCACGAAGTTTCAAGTAGCAGATCACAGTACCTAAAGATGATAGGTGGAGGAAAAGGAGAAGAACATTAAATCTTAGGTACAACAATGAGAAATGAAGTCCTTGCTAGCCTAAGATGAAGAACAATCACATACATTTAAAGTGTTTACGGCGGTCATCAAATATCTATGGGACATAAAAAGATTTATTGGGCATTTGAAACAATGAATCCATCAAATCTATAAGTGTCTGAGCTAGGTATAATAATGAGTCCAACACTAAACAATTCAACATGTAATTTTTAGGTATTAGAAAAAAGTGTATCTTAAAGAAGAAGAAGAAAGGGTTGACATAGATTCAAAATTCTTTTTATCTGATTTCTCTGTTTCACATGAAATTTCATATAAACTCGGAAATTATAAAAAACAGAAGTAAACACAACTGTAATTTATTTATCTCTAAGATATGTAAGCCTAGTCTGCAAATTACAATAAATAGGAGAAAGAACATATTTGAAAATATGAGAAGTTTAATACAAAAAATGAAGGAAACAGAGCTCTACATAAGTGAAAGGTGAATCCATCAGATGGTTCCCTTGGATTCAAAGATTTACATAGTATGTCCCTTCGGGCTTAAAAAGACACAACCTTGTTGCTCCAAATCTCCTCACCTACCCCTCCTTCCTGCTTCATGAAGTCCTTTGTTGCTTATATTCTCTTGGGTTTCTCAATGAATCCCTTCATTCATGGGATTGATTTCTCAATTGCTGCCTCAAAATATGAAGCTTTTCGATTTGTATTCCCAAAAATAACCTTGAAGACAAATGTTCATTGGAGAGTTTGATGCCTTGGATAAATTGTTGTCAAATATCCCTGAAAAATAGGAATTTGTTATATGCATTTAATATTTTATTTGGTGACAAATTCTTGATAAGAAATATTCACTGTTATTTCTCAAAATATGTTAATATTTATTTCCAAGAAGAAAAATTTGAAATCCCTCCATTATGATGTCAAAATTGCACAATACATCCTTCGAAATTCTGAGCTTTCAAGTTTTTTATGTTGACCATTGAAGGATTAAGTCTCGACCCTCTGGAAATTCTTTTAAATCTGTCGCGCCCCAAACAGTCAACGCAAAATTTCATCTCACATCGGTAGTAGAGCATAATAGTGAGATCTCCAAATTCCCTTTATCAAAATCATGAAGCATGCATAGTACACATCTACCATTGTTTCCTCTGGTGCATTGATAATATGTGTATAGCGATTGGAAGGCCTTTGGATTGTTGGAGAAACACTATAATTGTCGTCATCGCCATGAATCCAATTAGGGTTGCTTCGAGACAACGAGTTGATAATTGTCATGTCCCCATTTTTTGGCTTCCCTTATTATGAGGTTAGAGTCACTTTAGGAGGTTTGAGTCAGCAAAGTCTAACTTGAAAGTGACATTAAGGAGGAAAATGAAGAAATAAGGGTGAATAAGTGGCTAAACGAATAATTAATCCAAAAAGCATAGGAAAAGTCACTTAAGCCAAAGTGAATGGAGAAATAGAAGAAAAAGGGGGTTTTGAGTGACTTAATTAATTAATCTTTCACAACTTAGGAATAAATCACCAAGCTTAAGTTATGTCAAGGGAAAATTAGATCGAGGAAGGTATAAGAAGAGGAATTTGACCTAATTCATCATAATGTTATGATTTGATGTTGAGAACAGTTTCCAGAGGAAGAAATCAACCTCTTTGATGTTTTGTGGATTTTTGGAGGAAACCACCACCTAGATTGGTTTCAGTGTTGGAAGACACACCCTAGCCTATCAGAGATACCATCCAGGTATTTCACCATGCCAGTTCATGAGTATTCATATCTATTGCAGAGATTGTGCAGCGTAGCCAATGAGGGCACAAGGGTTAGAGAGGGTTTTGTGTAGCTGCATGAGACCAGGGCATATCTTGTCGATTCCTTTTGACCTAGTTGAGGATCATCTAGGGCATTTATTTTGAGCTACCAGTCATTAGATTCTGATGGTGGAATCTATCAAGGTGCATCAGACAGCCAGGAAGTGCACAACTCTTGAGGAGGGATGTTTGGGGTTCCAGAGGGTTTTTCGGATCAGATCAGAGGAAACCCTTCTAACCCAGTACAAAGGAGGCCAAGGCACATTCTGTCGGTGGAATCACTAGGGCACACTCGCAGATCTTATGAGGTGCGCAACCCCCCAGGGGATGTCATCCAATGTTCATCAGAGCTTCAGGGGTCATATCTTTAGTTTGAAAATTATCAGGAGGTGCCTAGGGACCAGGGCACTTAGTTTGGGACAATTTCCAAGAATATCTGTCGAGTATAGCCACCAGGGAAAGTTATCCAACATTTGCAGTAGTTGTCGTGAGTTTCTGGAACTACATTTTGTTGATCTATCCGGGCTTATGCATATCTATCCACATCTTCTGTCACATGTATTTTGTATTAGTCACATTGTAATCCAGTGACAATCCATGAGGTCTAGCTAATTATTATTTCTCTTCTTTCTGCATTTCAGTTGTATTTCCTATTTTTTCGATATAATACATGTTATTGAGATTGTGTTGGTTCATTACTTCACATGCTTCATATATATGTCCAAACCTTATTTGTATCACACACACATGCAAAAATCACCAAGCATGTTAAACAATTAACTAAAACGCATTCAGAAACCCCTAGAGTATCAAATCTGAGAGTCGGAACACTAATTCAGTAGTAGATATCCAGATTCGTCGGATTTGAGATATTTCAGTGGTATTAGAGTTGGTTTTCCTACCAACCTATGGGGAAAATTAGTGAGGAGTTATTTCATATTGTTTTCACTAAAATTCAGCGGTGATAACTTGCACTTATACCTTCATATGTAGGGGTAGAGGGAAAAGTTTAGATCAGATATGGAGGATAGTGTGAGGAATGTTCGTAACATTCTTGCACAAGGGAAACAACAGTTGAAGCAGGCTATGGAAATCCATCAAAACAATACAGGGATCAATGGAGCTAATGGTTCAAAGAGGCAAGAAAAAAAACATAAAAGACATGATGAGGAGTTTACAGATTGTTTGAGGGAGTATCAGGAGCTTGGTCCATCATTTCATGTTGACATGTCATTCAAGGATTTTTGCACAATCAAACATCTTGAGTGGTATGAATCCTGACTAACAGTGGACAAGAAGGTGAAGGTGCCAAGAAAAAAGGTTGATGGTGCATATGGTGAAGAGACCCCATCAATCGATGTTGAGGACTCCACATCATACCTTATTAGTGATGCTCATGATAATGAGGATGTGTGTGAAAAGTTGGTAGCGGATGAGATACCTTTTGAGGTTGACCTCATTTCTTAGGAGATGTGTATCAGAGATGAGAGAGAGGTAGTTGGTTTTGAGGAGGTTTGTTAAGGATCACCTATTGAGATGGATCTCATTTCTCAGGAGGTGTTTTTGAGTGATGTCGGGCAGAGAGGTACAACAGATGTTGGGGAGTACTTTGATGAGGATTCCACAGTTGACCTTGGGAGCAAGAGTCATGAGGTAGCACTTCAACATGATGTGGATGTTTGTTCGTGTGATTCACACCATTTGACAGGGAAACTGAAGGTTCGCGAGGACATGATTGTGGCATCCATGAGACACCTCGACGACACACATACATTAGTGGATGATTTTTGTTGGACGACCACTATGGAGCAAGACAACTTGGGGGGAGATCTTTCCCTTGTGGATTTCATTACACTCAATGAGGCCATGGTAGTGACTAGATCTAACTACCTACACCTTCTCGCAGATAGAGATTATCTTCTCACAGTGAGTGGTGTGTACCAGGGTGCGACGAAGGGGAAAGAGCATGAGGTGGACAGACTTACCCATGACCTGGTGAACACACATGAATCCTTGGAGAGAACACAAATGGTTCTTCAAAAATCTAAGTTATGGGTAGAGCAGCGTCGAAAGGAGTTGAGTTAGGCATCTCTTTCATCCATTTTAGTAGACATTCAGTCATATACATCAACCTTCTCTTAGAAGGTTGTAAGTGACATTGTTGAATTGATGGAGGAGCCTCATGTGATGGGTGAGCATGAGGGGCATTCAGACTTACAGGTGATTGTAGGGAGATATGACACATAGATTTTTGAGGATGCACATTTGTTGCAGGAGCCACCATCTTTGGTGATCTCCATGATCACTCACGATGAGACAGTGGAGCATACACTCGTGGATTGTAGAGACAAGTACATTTTGGTTGAGGACACATCCATTTGGGCTCTAGGGTTAGTTGACATCCATGATGAGGACACGTCTATATATGATCCAAGGTTAGTTGATATTCATGGATTGATTAACACAGCGGTACATCCAAGATACATGATGATACCAAAGGACATAGGAGTATGCAGTGGCATACAATGATAAGAAATAGTATGCAGTGGCATGCAGAGGTGTATAGTGGCGCACATGGGGATGCATTGGAGTGTCAGGTAGAAGCATACTTGATGGAACATGGAATTTCAGGGGAGATCATTTCACTCTATTGCCGCAGTACGTTGATTTTAGAGATCATATCATCAACAGTCATAGTACCTATGATGACGGAGAGAGTAGGGTTGACCATCAGGGTGAGGAAACACCTTTGGATGCGTATGATGGAATGGGAGTAGTGCGAAGTCCGAGTGACTAATCATATAGTCCACCGATGTGCAGGGATGAGTTCTTGGTCATACCTTTGGGATTGACCAATGTATGTGACACTTTATAGTCGAGCATACGGTCATGGAGTTTTCAGCTACCATTCCTTGATGCTCTCATAAGGTACAACGTGACATGGGAGGCTTATGTGAAGCAATTGGATGAGCCCCAGGTTGTTATAGATATGAAAAATATTCTCTATTTGGGGCATGGGGAAAATGCACAGGTTGACAGAGGTAGATTGAGGAACGACATGATCTACTATAGATATGGCTCATATTTAGTCTCTGAGTCTACATTTAGGGATATATGGCTCATATCCATCGATGGAATCACTAGGGAGCACTCATATATCCTAGGAGGTGCGCAACCCCCCAGGGGATGTCATACAGTGTTCATCCAAAGCTTCAGGGGTCAAATCTTTAGTCTAATAGTTATTAGGAGGTGCCTAGGGACCAGGGTGCTCAGTTTGGGACAATTTCCAAGTGTACCTGTTGAGTATAGCCACCAGGGTGAGTTATCCAACATTTGTAGCAGTTGTCATGAGTTCTTAGTACTACATTTTTTCGATCTATCTGTGCTTATGTGAATCTATCCACATCTTTTGTCACGGGTATTTTGTATTAGTCGCATTGTATTCCAGTGAGAATCCATGAGATCTAGCTAATGATTATATCTTTGCTTTCCGCATTTCAACTGTATTTCCTACTTTTTTCATATAATACATGTTATTGAGATTGCGTTGGTTCATTACTTCGCATGCTTCATATATATGTCCAAACCTTATTTTTATGACACACACATGAGAAAATCACCAAGCATGTTAAAAAAAATCTAAAATGCATTCAGAAACCTCCAGAGTATCAGATTCGAGATTCAGAACACTAGTTCAGCAATAGATATCCATATCCGCCGGATTTGGGATATTTTAGTGGTATCAGAGCTGGTTTTTATGCCAGCGTATGGGGAAAATTAGTGAGGAGTTATTCCATATTGTTTTTAGTAAAATTTAGCAGTGATAACTTGTAGTTATACCTTCATATGCAAGGGTAAAGGGAAGAGTTCATATCAGATATGGAGGATAGCGTGAGGAATGTTCATAACATTATTGCACAGGGGAAACAACAGTTGAAGCAGGCTATGGAAATCCTTCAAAACAATACAGGGATCAATGGAGCTAATGGTTCAAAGAGGCAAGAAACAAAACATAAAATACATGATGAGGAGTTTACAGATTGTTTGAGGGACTATCAGGAGCTTGGTTTTACATTTCATGCAGAAATGTCATTCAAGGATTTTTTCACAATCAAACATCCTGAGTGGTATGAACCCCGACTAATAGTGGACAAGAAGGTGAAGGTGCCAAGGAAAAAGGATGATGGTGCATATGGTGAAGAGACCCCAACAATCAATGTTGAGGATTCCACATCATACCTTATTAGTGATGCTCATGATAATGAGGATGTGTGTGAAGAGTTGGTAGTGGATGAGATACCTTATGACATTGACCTAATTTCTCAGGAGATATGCATCAGAGATGAGAGAGAGGTAGTTATTTTTGAGGAGGTTTGTTCACATGGGTCACCTACTGAGATGGATCTCATATCTTAGGAGATGTTTTTGAGTGATGTCGGGCAGAGAGGTACAACAGATGTTTGGGAGTACTCTGATGAGGATTCCACAGTTGACCTTAGGAGCATTAGTCACAAGGTAGCACTTCAACATGATGTGGATGTTTTTTCATGTGAGTCACACGATTTGACAACGCATGTTATGAACCAAAGAGATCTAGAAATATAATCACCACAAATACTGAATACACAATAGATCCACAGACCAATATAGAAGAACAATATGCAAAATATATTTTATTACTATCAAACCCTTAAGGTAGGGCAACACCATACAATGGATCCTATTATGGAAGGCATCATCTCTTGTTCACTTGCCTTTTTGAGGGGGCTTCCTCCTAATGAGCTACCACTCAAATACAATAATTCTCTTCATATCCCATTACATTGCTTGAACCCCTTTATATAGTGCTACCATCACCTAAGAACATTCTATAGGAGGAATCTTCTAGAAGTAGAACCTTCTAAGAAGTCTTCTTACATTTATTATATCTAACTACCCATTTATTATATCTAACTACCATAGTGGGCCTTATTTAATAATATAGTGGACCTAGTCCACCTCATATTGAATGGCCTCCACTATTATCACTATGGGCACTTTGGACCTCGCCACTACCTCTTTAGCTACCTTACATTCTATCCCCCTTATGAAAGTGTTGTCCTCAACGCTTGATGTACAACCATATACCAGGGTCCCATGGATAAGTGTGGACCATAGTGTTGAAGTAGACTAGAGAAACAGGGTCCCATTGAGAAATTGAAGCCACCATGCAGAAGTAGTCCAACCGCCATTGTAAACCAGGGTCCCATGTCCAATTGTTCATGTGAACCCCACATGAAATATATCGGCACCCAATAACCAACTGAAAATGATGCTCCCAATACTGACACCTATCATGTGGATCCAAATAAGAATATTCATCCACATAGTGGGAGAGGATCAAAGTTGAATCTGAAAGGAACAATACCATTGTAGAATATGCAAGTTGGACGTTGATAATTATAACTAGCTCCTGATGTGGGACATTGATGTTCTCATTGGTGTTCTCTACAGAAGGTGGAGTAGAGTCATCAAATAAAATATGGAAGTGGTTGTCATCCCATAAATGACAACTATCCATATAGCAATCATCGCAATCGGCCTCCAAATCATACCAAGCATATATTTCTTGATTATATTCATCCCTGATGTCTACCATAAGAAATATCTCCTGCATGTTATCCAATGAATCTTGAATACTATGAAAACTATCATTGAGGTCATCTATGAGGCCATCTAAAAAGTCATCAAATGTGTCATACAATTGGGATTTGAATGTTTTAGTTATTTGTAGAATTTATTTGAGCGTTTAAGAGGAAATAGCCATCTGAGAAACCTATGAAAAGTTATGAACTCTGCAGTATCGCTGCCGTCACAAAAAAATCCAAAAATAGAACAATAAATTACTGCAGAAAATCACGGCTTTTCCTAAAAAACTGTTGAATTTAAAATGCTCAGAAATTTACTTCCTAGACTCCGTTTCTGCTGATTTTGTTTTTGAAATTGGGTATTTTTCCGAGAGGAATTCAAGTAACCATTTTTTTTTTCCAAATTCATCTCATAAATCTTCATATCTAGACCTAAAGTGCATCAGCCTCTTTTTCTTCCCTGGAAAAATTATGCAAAAAGAGCAAAAAATTATTCCCTTCTTTGGCCAAGGAAAGTGCTCTGATACCAATTGTTAAGAACCAAAGAGATCTAGAAATATAATCACCACAAATACTGAATACACAATAGATCCACGGACCAATATAGAAGAACAATATGCAAAATCTATTTTATTACTATCAAACCCTTAAAGTAGGGAAACACCATACAATGGATCCTGTTATGGAAGGGATCCTCTCATGTTCACTTGCCACTTCGAGGGGCTTCCTCCTAATGAGCTACCACTCAAATACAATACTTCTCTTCATATCCCATTACATTTCTTGAACCACTTTATATAGTGCTACCATCACCTAAGAACAATCTAGAGGAGGAATATTCTAGAAGTAGAACCTTCTAAGAAATCCTCTTACATTTATTATATCTAACTATCCATTTATTATATCTAATTACCATAGTGGGCCTCATTTCATAATATAGTGGACCTAGTCCTCCTTACATTGAATGAACACATTCTCATATATTAAATGACTTCCACTAATAATACATAACCATATTCCCATTGGGTACCTCCTTAGGTACCACATATTACCTCCCTAGGTATACTACAGGGCAACTAAAGGTTCGCAAGGACATGATTGTGGAATCCATGAGACACCTCGACAACACACATACATTAGTGGTTTATTTTTGTTGGACGAACACTATGGTGCATGACAACTTGGGATGATATTTTTCCCTTGTGGATTTCATTACACTCAAGGAGGCCATGGTAGTGACTAGATCTAACTACCTACACCTTCTCTCAGATAGGGATTATCTTCTCACAATGAGTGGTGTGTACCAGGGTGCGTTGGAGGGGAAAGAGAATGAGGTAGAAAGATTTACCCGTGAGTTGGTGAACACACAAGACTCCTTGGAGAGAACACGGATGGTTCTTCAAAACTCTGAGTTACAGGTAGAGAAGCTTTGAAAGAAGTTGAGTCAGGCATCTCTTTCATCCATTTCAATAGACATTCATTCATATACATCAACCTTCTCTCAGGAGGTTGTTAGTGACATTATCGAATTGATGGAGGAGCCTCATGTGATGGGTGAGCATGAGGGGCATTTAGACTTACATGTGATTGTAGGGAGATATGACACATATATATTTGAGTATGCACATGTGTTGCAGAAGCCACCACCTTTGGTGATCTCCCTGATCGCTCATGATGAGACAGTAGACCATACACTCATGGATTATGGAGACATGTACATTTCGGGTGAGGACACATCCATGTGGGATCTAGGGTTAGTTGACATCCATGATGAGGACATGTCTATACATGATCCAAGGTCAGTTGATATTCATGGATTGATTAACACAGTGGTACATCCAAGATACAAGATGATACATAAGGACATAGGAGTATGCAGTGGCATACAAGAACATGCAGTGTTGAGAAGTAGTATGAAGTGGCATGCATAGGTGTACAATGGCGTGCATGGGGATGCATTGGAGTGCCAGGAAGAGATATACTTGATGGAGCATGGAACTTCCAGGGGACAGCATTCCGCTCCGTTGCCACAGTACATGGATTTTAGAGATCATATCATCAACAGTCGTAGTACCTATGATGATAGAGAGAGTAGGGTTGACCATCAGGGTGAGAAGACACCTTTGCATGCATATGATGGCATGGGAGTAATGTGGATTCTGAGTGACTAATTAGATAGTCCATCGATGTGCAAGGATGAGTTATTGGTCATAGCTTTGGGATTGACCAATGTATGTGACACTTTCCAGTCGGGCATAGAGTCGTGGATTTTTCGGCTACAGTTCCTTCATGCTCTCATCGGGTACAACAGGACATGGGAGGCTTATGTGAGGCAGTTGGATGAGCCCTAGGTTGTTATAGATATGAAAAAGATTCTCCATTTGGGGAATGGGGACAATGCATAGGTTGATAGAGGTAGATTGAGGGACGACATGATATACTATAGATATGGATCATATTTAGTCTCTGAGTCTACATTTAGGGAGATGGTCATGAGGGTGACATATGATACATCTTGGGTAGGGAATTCTGAGATTTTGTATGAGTTTGAGGCACCACAAGAGACATGGCTAATTTTTAGAGGGGTGTATAAACTCCAGGCTTTGCCTGCATACATTGTCAAGAGTGAGGATGGCATATTTCTCGATGTGGGTTGGCAACAACATGGTGGATTAGTAGGCACGAGGTTGATTCCTAGTATATGGTTTTCATTAGTTGGTGGCATACAGGGTTCGATATATTGGCTCAGTTGGATTCTGGCAATTATCAGTTTGGCACAACAACATTCATGGGGAATTGGAAGTGGTGGAATTCCAAATTGGCTATGGGATCCAGGGATTCATTTGGTTGGTAGTTTGCTTCCCTTCTTGATGTACCGGGTTGCGCTAGCGAGCAGTCCACTTCATTCTTGGAGTGTCATGAGAGGGCTTGCTAGGATTCTTTCTATAGGATCGGTACCCAGGATCAGGTATGGCAGTGGAATTGCAGACTTTGGTTCTGCAGAAACACCTTTATAGATTCTGCTTCTTGATAACAGGCCTAGTCTTTACAGGTATTTTAGCACAATGTTCCAGGATTGGGGAATCCAGTCTGTGTACATTGGGAAGACAGTCATGGCCAGAGTGGGGCAGCGCCAGCATGATGATCCATTTCTAAGATTAGCGTGGGACCTTGGGATTACAGGGTTGGACATTACATTGACTGATAGAGATGAGTGGATCCTTGTAGGGGGAAATCATTCAGATTTTCCATTGAGCTTCAGTTTTGAGGAGACTATTTCACTTTTTAGTGATTCACTGAGGTCTTGTAGCTCCTCACTTTGGCAGTAGGATGTTCAGCTAGAGGAGGCCATGTTTGGCTTGGATTGGTCATGGAATTCAGGATCATTTTATATGGAATCCAAGTGTTAATTTCAGGAGTTCTCTCATTAGATACGTGAGAGTGGCTCCCTAGTAGAGTGACTCGTTAATGGGTTGATCGAGTTTTTGTAGTACCATGTTGCTCTACCCATCAGTGGCATTCAAACATAGATCTTTTATGCCAATACCTTGTTGAACAGGGAGTTGAGAGGAGGATGCTTCACATCTTCCAGGTGGATTTGGGACCCAAGTATCATGTTCAGTTTCAGTTAGGTTCAGTTGGCGGAGTGTCATTGTTCAATGGAATTTCTTGAGGACAAGCAATCTTTGGGAAGGGAGGACTGTCTAGTCTCCATTTTTTTTATTCTCTTATTATGAGGTTTGAGTCGGCAAAGTATAACCTGAAAGTGACATTAAGGAGGAAAAATAAGAAATAAGGCTGAATAAGTGGCTAAATGAGTAATTAAGCCAAAACGCATAGGAAAAGTCACTTAAGCCAAAGTAAATGGAGAAATAGAAGAAAAAGGGGTTTTCGGGTGACTTAATTAATTAATCATTCACAACTTAGGAATAAGTCACCAAGCTTAAGTTATGTCAATGGAAAATTAGATCGGGGAAGGTATAAGAAGATGAATTCGACCTAATTCCTCATTATGTTATGATTTGATGTTGAGAATAGTTTCCAGAGGAGGAAATCGACCTCTTTGTTTTATGAATTTATGGAGGAAACCACCACCTAGATTGATTTCGTTGTTGGAAGACACACCCTGGCCTATCAGATATATCATCCAGGTATTTAATTGTGCCATTTCAGGAGTATTCAAATCTATTACAGAGATTGCGTAGTGCATCTAGTGAGGGCACAAGGGTTAGAGAGGGTTTTGTGTAGCTGCACGAGACTAGGTTATCTCGTCGATTCCTTCCGACCCGGTTGAGAATCATACATGGCGCTTCTTTTGAGCCACCAGTCATCAGATTCGGATGATGGAATCTATCAGGGTGCATCATACAACTAGGAAGTGCACAACTCTTGAAGAGGGATGTTTGGGGTTCTGGGGGGTTTTCTGGATCAGATAAGAAGAAACCCTTTCGACCCAGTACAAAGAAGGCCACGATGCACATTTCGAGACAAATATCAGTGGATTCGGTCGGTGGAATCACTAGGGTGCACTCATAAAGTTTAGGAGGTGAACAACCCCTCATGAGGTGCCTAGTGAGCAGAGCGATCAGTTTGGGACAATTTCCAGGAAGATTTGTCAAGTATAGCCACCAGGGCGAGTTATTCAACATTTGCAGTAGTTGTCGTGATTTTTTAGAACTGCATTTTTCGGATCTATCTGTTCTTGTGTAGATCTATCAACATCCTCTGTCATGGGCATTTTGTATTAGTCGCATTGCATTCTGGTGATGATCCATGAGATCTAGCTGATGATTGTTTCTTTGCTTTCCACATTTCAGTTGTATTTCCTGTTTTTTCCATATAATACATGCTATTGAGATTGTGTTGGTTCATTACTTCACATGCTCCATATATATGTCCTAACCTTATTCGTATGACACACATGTGAAAATCACCAAGCATGTTAAACAATTAACTAAAACGCAACCAGAAACCCCCAGAGTATCATATCTGAGAGTCATAACACCAGTTCAGCAGTAGATATCCAGATCTATCGTATTTGGGATATTTCAATAATGAAGCCAAACTATGGAGGCATTTTGGGTGTAATATATCTGTGTACAATTTGCCTTAGTCCATGTTATGAGGAACATCATCATGGCCTGGTCACAGAGCTCTATATCTTGGAACTGTTGGACCAATATTAGGTTGTATATGAATTTGTTGATCTTTGAATGGAGTCGTTGCCATATTCACAACCTTTGGAACCGAGTCATAACCATGATGTTTTTGTATTGGAGGCGCTATAGGTGGTTGCATTGTGATTGTAACTGGCTTCGATGATAGAAAATCAGTACTATAAATAGTTGGAGCATTGACAGGTGCAATACTCATGTTTCTCTGCAAGGGCATATTATACACTGATTGTCCAGAGCCTGGATGAACAACTGTATTAATCGTTTGCAACATTGGAGAAGCATGATGAGCGGAGCCAAAATAGATGGGATATGGTTGGTCACTTTGCGGGAGATCATGATGAAATTGGTAATATGACATGGGCTAACCTTGATGGGCATAATGACATGAAATATATTGTTGTTCATATTGTACTGGCATATAGCTACGATCCTGTGGGCATCATCACATTCTGATCTTTCTGCAAATAATTGACATCAGAACCAGATTCTATGTATTTTGTTCTTCTATCCAAATTTGGATTAGGTCGGTCTCTTGGTGTCCTTGCAATCTTAGTGAAAGAAATGCCCATTGCAAGTCAATGCATCATTTGTGCCATCACCAAAAGATCAAGGGCGTTTTGTACAAGGTGCTTGCTAGCAACATTCAAATCACAAGTAGCCTCATTGAATAGTGAAGCGTTCTTCAACWGAGTTCTAGCTATGTCAACCTCTGACATCATCGATTTCAACAATGGTGTCATTTTAACTGCCCTTCAAAACCCTAATTTTTATTTTTTTGACAAATGGTTTCCACTGTATTCTCGTCATCCCCTGTAAGAACTAACACACGAATTTCAGCTTCTTTGCAATAACCCATTGCTCTATGGACCTCTTCATCAGTTGGAGATGAGACAGCTGGCATTGGGGTGCTACGATTTTCCCTGACACCTGCACTTGTTAAAACAAAGAGGCACGGCCTAACGGGTTTCACAAGATAAGTCTTTCCCTCAGGTACTAGGAAAAATGAGAAAAGGAGAAGGCGTCTTTCTAAGAATTCTCGAAAGCTTCTGTATCATTAACTGCTCCTTTGCTATTTGCGCCAAACTCGTCCATGAAAATTACTTTGGCAGAAGATTCCGTACGAGAATCAAATATATCTTTAAATCTCTAGGATATAATAGATTTAAGGCCTAGGGTTCAAGATCATTTCCACCGCGACCTTTTCAACAGAGATCTCCTTCTGTACTTGAATGATTGGCAGGATTCTTGATGTCATAGATTGTATATGCAGCGTTTGATGGCTTTGGCAGCAGATTTTTCTGTGAATGTCTTCTCAAAATATCTGAAACTCGTGAGTTTGAAGAACTGGAATATATCGTCGCAGGACCTTGATACACAACCTGATCTTTGGCATCTTCTCTAAGATATTAATTGCTTGAGTTACATTGTCCAGTTAGGGTTTCCCTCATGCTGGCCTCCATCTTTTAACTCATTTAGCATCTAAAAGAATATATAGCCTCCATAGTATCCATATTTCCCGCTTCTCCGGAACTGAAAGATCCATTTGGAAAAATTCATCGTTCTACTTCTTTAGTATTGGATTCCACAGAAGGCGCCAATCCTCCACAACATTTCTTGTTTCACTGTAATAGTCTTGAAGACAATGCGTTGCTATTATTTTCCAACATTCTATGGAGAATCTTCCTTGGCAATTAGACCTCACCATATATGTGTTCTTCAAATCGACGACCCACAACCGTTGCGGGGGTCCCTTGTGGTTTGGTAAACCACGCTGAGAGGAGGCCGCAATCATTGTGATGCTGCCACGTCAATGAAGTTCAAATAAGTTTTGCGGGCCCCCCTCTTCGTTAAATGCTGAGCATAACGGGGGGCGCAATTGAATATAGCCAGTTGGATCTCCTTCTCTAGTTGACCATTGCGTGAACTTGCTTGACATTCTTGGAGGTGGCATTTTTAATGTATAATTTGATGAAACCAGCAAGGAATTAAAAATATCAAAGCTTTTGCTTTCCTCTTAAATATTTAAGACATGCATAACAATTTTGACTTGGATAACGATAAAAAATTTATAAAACCAAGACATGGAAATGGAAAATATATTTATAAAGGTGATGGGTCATACGAAAGGTCATATGACTATTTGGATTTTTAACTTGGTTCTGATGGCAGTTATTCTGCAATTTTTCTTGTGTCTGCGTGAACTATATAGGGTTATGATCAGTGTGGATGATTGTCTCCGTCTCGAGAATGTAATGCATCCACTAGCGATAGGTTTGTATAATGAAGTACATTTCTTTGTCGTAAGTGGGGTACTTGCAAAGAATATATGATAGAGTCTCACTATGATAGGCCACGGGATGTCCATGCTGAGTGAGAATTGTGCCCATAGCATAGTCTTAAGCATTTGTCTCAATCTCAAAAGGTTTTTGTAGGCCGGGTAATGAGAGCATCGAGGCTAAGCACAAGCACTGCTTCAAATCATCGAATTCTTTCTGTTTCAGCTGGACCCACACAATTTTTTCCTTGCCACTGCCTCTGGTCACTTGGATAAGGGCCCATGCAATGTGGGAGAATCCCAACACAAACTTGCGATAGAAATTGGCAAGGCCTAAGAAGCTCCAAAGCTCAGTGAGTGTGGTCAGGGTTGGATAGTCACGGATGACCTCGATCTTGGTTGGATCGACAAGCACCCCATGCTCATCAACAATGTAGCCTAGGTACTGGACCTTGTTCATGTCAAAGGATCATTTTTTCAAATTTGCATATAGCTTTTGTTGTTGCATACTGTGTAGAACCTGTTGAATATGTTGAATATGTTGCAAGTGTTCCGCCCAACTCTTGTTGAAGTTAAGGATGTCATCCAAATACACCACCACAAAATAATTGGTGAAAGTCCACAAGATATCATCCATCATCCTCATGAAAGTTGTTGTGGAATTTTTCGATCCAAAGGGCATGACCATCCATTCAAAAATACCTTCTTTGGACTTGAAGGAAGTCTTCCATACATTGGTATGTTCTATTGGGACTTGGTGGTAGTTGGACTTCAGATCAATATTACTGAAGTATTTTTCCCCCTTGAGTTGGTCAAGGAGATCATCAATTCGGGGAATTAGGTACCAGTTCCTGACTGTTATTTTATTAAGGGCTCGGTAATCAATGCAGAGTCACCAAGTCCTGTATTTATTCTACACAAGCATGATTGGGCTTCCACAAGGTGACGAGTTTGGTCAGATGTGACCCTTTTCTTGCAGCTCTTGGATCTAGCGTTTAATTTTCTCATTTTCTGACAAAGAGCGGTGATAGACTGGCCCATTGGGTAGCTGTGCATCAAGGGTCAAATCGATTGAGTGCTTGACCTGACAGTGCGGAGGTACCCCAGTGGGTGAGGAGAAGATGTATTTGTATTCTTCCACGGCCTTATCCACTTGCTTCTGCTATGTAGAGAGACATTTCACGGAGGCCATGGATGTGGTTGCAAGCTTCCGCTCACTTCGAGCATGAATCACGAAAAATAAAAACTTCTCGGTATGAGAGATGACCTTCATGCATTACTTGGAAGAGATCAAGGAAATGACAATAGATGGGACTACCTCGGGCATCCTGTATAATTTCCTATCCAAAGTAATAATAACACTACGAGTCATAGACTCATATACAACATGATGTTTCCATAAATAACGTTGGCCTAAAATAACATCACAAACTTCAAGGGGGAGACATCACACACTACCTCATCTTTGAAGGGCTTGATGTCGTAGGACAGGCGACATTGTTGGCTGATGTGGAGATCACTCCCTTGGCAGAGCCATCCGATGGTGTACGGTTGTCAGTGTGGTGTTGTCGACACAGCCAACTGCTTGACAACCTTTGCTGAGATGTGGTTCTTATGGCTACCAATATCAACGATGAAGTGCAGTGGAGTACCCTACACCCACATATGTGAATGAAAGAGGTACTTACCTTCCTCTGGTTCATCAGGTTCATCAGGTTCATCGGGCTAGACCTTGGTGGTGGTAGCAACAGTGGCACTGGGTTCTGCATCAATGATTCGTCTCCCTTTTTCTACTTCGAACTCAGAGTCAGAGCCCACATATAATTCATAGGATTTCACCTTGGCCACCAATGACTACTTTGAGCGACATTCAGCGGTGTTATGCCAGGGGCTCTAATGGAACTCGCACCATTCACAGTGTCTTTCTTTGTCTTTCCATTGTCCTTCTTTGTTTGTGGTTTAGACTGGTTATCCTGAGGTTGTCCATCCTTACTCTACCCTTTGTTCTACGAGTTGGGATCACATTTTCCCTGCTTCTTCTATGAGGGGTTCGCAGACCCAAACTATTGCATCTTTTGTTTAAGCTTATGCTCGATTTTGACTGCATATTGGTAAGTCGCACCCAAGGATGAGATGTCCATAAACTTCACTTCTTTCGGGATGTATCTATGCATACTATCGCAGTACTTGAGCACCAAATGTCGCTTAGATTCTTTTATACCCAGCTTGGTGCGCAAGGTACTAAAGACATTGGTGAACTCTCGCACTGTTTGGTCCCTTTCCTATCGCAGTGTGGTCCATCTTGTATATAAGTCATAATAACTTCCAACAAGGTAGTATTATTCCTTAATAACATCCCTAAAAGAACCCCAAGTGGGTGTGACTACAAATAATGTAGATCCCTATGTTTTCTTTTGCTCACAGAAAGTATCCCACCAATATTTGACATGGGGGATGGCCTTAAGGAGTGAAAATGTAATCTTTTCTCTCTCGAAAAAGTTGTGGATAGAAAAATACCATTCTAGAAAGTTAAACAATTTGTCTACAACATCCACATCTATTTGACCTTCAAATATAGGAATATCAAAATTTATTTGTACCTTGAAGGGGTGACGCCTCCGCTCGAGCAACATGTGTCGCCTATTGGAAGCCATCGAAGGATTTGCGCAAAATTGTCCATCATCTCGTTCATTTGTCGTGAGAGGGATTCCTCAAGCAACAACTTAAAGGGATCTCCTACCCTATCGTCTCTTAAATGGATCTCCTACTCTATTGTCTCTTTTTTCTTCCCCCATGGGAGGTCATCGGGTTCGACGAGGCCGATCTTGCAAAGGTTCAACTGGTTTGAGTCCCAACTGCTTATACCCTGACCTCGTTGGGGACATGCACAGAGAAACAAATGAAGAGCAGACCACTCTGATACCACTGATCCGGTTTTATGAGAAAAATGAAATGAAACACAAATCTATAACATTAACAAATATATACAGAGAATAATAATAGAGATACACTGAAACTCAACTTCTATTAAATAAAGAAATTTGTTGAAACTGTAAAATGCAGAATGAAACAATCTTGCTTGAATGGTAGTAGCTAATCTCTTAGAAGAGATGTGGCGGCTACGTGCATTCATCCGAGCACATTAAAATGAGGCCTCTAGGCCTTTTTAGCATACATAAGTAAATAGAAAACCCTAGACATTCAAAAACCTAACCCTAGGGGATGAAGCACCAAAAGTCATGTGGGCCCTGATGGGGTAAGTTGGTACATTAACTTCCCGAGGTCATAAATTTTGCAGATGATCTTCGTTTTAGGTACACGATATCCTGTTGGAAAGGTTTATCCAAGGAATACACATCATTTCGTCACACTCTAACTTTATTTATAGTATGATTGTGGTGGGCCCAAAAAATGTTGTTTAGGGCCTCATAACGACCTCGGAAGTTTAAGACTCGAAAAGCTAGAAAAAAACTACCAAGATGAAAATTGTATGTGAGTCAGTTGGAAGAGGTGGGTGGCCCCCGATATCCATGTGAAATATTCTAAGTAAATCCATGGCATATGTAGGTTGTGAAATGTGAATCTTTATCTCAGACTTGGTCACTTGGTGACTAAGGATGTAATGTAGTAATCCCAAGTCACATATCTCAAATTGGGTTCTAAGACTAGGCTTTACATCATGAACCAAAGAGGCGATGCTCATAGTGTT
>JASDQU010738344.1:6267-18743 GCA_032191745.1 Picea mariana | reverse complement strand
AATGTCGGGCGTCGACCCCCTCCCCAAAACCCACGAATTATTTAATTTGTGGGTTTAAGAGAGGGGGGTCGATGCTTGGCATCGCCCCCTCCCAATGTCCCCATGAAAAAATTGTATTTTTTTTAATTGTTTTTTTTGGGTGAATTTTTGTTGTTTTTTTTAGTTTCATTTTCAAAAAAAAAAACATTTGAATTTTATGTTTATTAATTTCTTTTTGGCTAATTATTTTTCAATTTTTTTTTTAGGGTTTTAAAAAAAATCGAAACTTTTTTAATGCTAATTTTGTTTTTGAACTTTTTCTTAAAAAAAACATTATTTCCCATTTATTTATGACATTGTGTAAACATTCGACTTTTTGAGTTTTTTCACTTGAATCCGACGAAATAGATCTTGGTGAAATCACCATTTTTTGTTGTTTAAATTTCATTTTTGAATGCATAAATGGATTCAGCACCTTGAAAAACTCTTAGTGCACTCGAATTTTACAAACTCAATCACTAAAATCTGGAGTTCCGACAATTTTTGGCCGGATTTCAGTAAAAATTGTTCGAAAAATATGCCCATAAAAACTACAAAAAGTCGAACGTTTAGACTATGCATTTACTTATTTTTTATAAAAAATAAAATTAATTTAATAAGTAATTTTTTTAAGTAGCGATTTAGGAGTCTTTTTTGAAGCTTTAATATGTGATGGTAGAATTCGTCTAGGCCGCGATTTCAATTAGGTTGTAATTTAAATTACAAAAAAAAAACAACGATGTTACTAGATAACATCACTTTTCGATTGAAGGGTCAATTTTAAGACTTTTGTCCGCAATGGTATCAATTCTCAAGGTTGTGATGTCAAAAAAGTCGAAATTTTAATCACCCCCCCAAAAAAGGTGCTATCGGTAGCACCATTTTTTGAAATGGGGGTAAAAAATGTGACCTCTAAAAACTGAGAACTCTGGAGAGTTCTCAGTAAGTTGGTAACTTTGTTATTCCTAGTGCTTGAAGGTTTGACATTGGTATTTATTGTTCTCTTGTGTGCAGGAAGCAAGTGGAAAGAGATGGAACAATATTTTCAGAGCTACATCAGCGAGGAATACACAGGGACAACTGTCGGGAATCAAGTTTGAACTATTCATTTTCTTTCTTATAGTATATTTTAGGATCAGATATAGTATATCTAGAGGAAAACCTTATTGTTGTCTTTCATATAGTCTGCCTCGAATCACGAGTATATCCAAGGGAGTGCTCACATGTTTGTAGGGGGGATTTCTCCATAACATGGAGAAAAAGATTTGACATACTTACAGGTGTGTATTGATGTTTTTTAGCATGTTAAATGGTAATTTCTTCATTGGGAAATATATTTACAAATTCGTAATATATCCTTTGCATTTTATGAGAGGTCCAATAATGAATTTAGAAAACCATTTAGTAGAAATTTCATAGAGATTTTGAGGTTTTTTTAACCTACATCAATCAACTTCAAGTTATCCATTTTTTGCATTTTTTCATGGAAATAGAGGTTAAAACATGCAAAGGAATGGTGATTTTAACCTATTTCATCATCTCTTAGGTTGTTAAAATTGAGAATATGGAGAGCAGCCATATCACATAAACACACAAACGATAATTTGTATTGCTCTTATTAAACATAAATACATCACACTTAAATAAGTGCTGTGAGATCCAACTTATTCCACTCTTGGAGGGAGAGGTTGAGAGAATCTCTCAACATCCTCCAACAAACCCAAACCAATCCCTAAACTCTAGTATGTATCATTAATTAGGCATTATCTCTAACACCCCTTGTTAATGCCTACATTAAAAAACTTCACAAATTACATAACACAAAAGATTACAACACTTTGTTTGGCATGATCCTCATCAACGCATACACCCACTTTGACGCCTCTGGATTGCGCTCTTTCTTATTCATCTTCTTCGAGCTCTCCTTTCAGCACATTTAAAGTATAAATGTTTCAGATCATCATTCATGCACTTGTACGATTGACAATTTTGACAATCTTGGCTCACCGAGGATTCCATGAGAAAAGACATCAATTATTGATGCATTCTATGAACATCCCTCCATCTGTCAGATTTTTTCTTTCAGCTATCCGTCAGTGTCTAGAAGAGCAGTTCGGATACGGAATGTCCTCAACATTCAAGTATACAAGGTGACTTCCAATAAGAACAGTTGTTCTTGAAACCGGGGCTGCCAGCTTGTATTAATATACAAGAGTTCCTATTTTACATAAAAACTTTAAACACACCACACATACATATAATATATATCAGTAAAAAATAGCAGAAAAGACAGGCAGTCCGTCTGGTGGCTCCTCCTTTATATTGATCCATAGTGGTATACCACAAGCTAATTCACCAAAAGAAACATTTCTGATGGCCATTTTCTCGGAAGATTAACCAAATGTAGTGGCAATGGGTTATCTTTTTCCATATGACTCTATTCTAGGCAGTGCATTAATATCACAGAGATAGAGCAAATGAAACACACACTCTTCTTATCAGCACTTCCTTCATCAAGCATCAACTATGGGTCTTGTGTATTGATGGTTGTGACTCATTTTTCCTCATTAACGCATATCACAGGTGGCTCGCTTTAAATTCTTGGTGATAGTCCATCATACCGGAAGATCCCCTTCTCTAGACAGCAATCGATACCACTACATGCATACGCACAATCAATGTTTGGATTGTGACTCATCCAACTGCAATCAACAACGAATCCTTCAATTCTCACTTATCTTCAGACTACACATTCTATGATGCGATGCTTGGAGACATGCAGAACTATACGCAGATATCAAAGAGTTGGACGCGGGAGTGAATGGACAGCTCTCCATATTCAATTACTATATATATATATTCTGATCTGCAGCATTTCTCACGGCTCCTTCCAGCGAACAGGTGCATCTCACGGCTCCTTCCAGCAAACAACAATCAAATCAGATCTGCACAACTCGTCAACAACTCGTCACAACTCATTGAATAGTAGTAATTCCAACATTTTAATACGCACAGCAGATTGACGTACGGGTCAAATGCACCCTTGCAATTTTCTGACAGTGAATCTCCTGCAATCTGGGACAGCAAATCTCCTGAAATCTGGGTCCTTGGGCAACTCTATCTGGTAAAGCGAATCTCCTTCATAGTATCGTCAACAGCCTTCATTACGGCTTCTCAATAAAAAATATGTATATGTGCCCTCCTCTTATCTCAGGAATGGTGGTTCTCCATCACACAACGGCTCGATCTTTCTTTTCATTAGGGATCCTCCAACCTTATGCAACATGGCCTCTCATTGATCAGTGATCCCTCAGCTCTGATACCAAATTGGGAATATGGAGAGCAACCATATCACATAAACACACAAATGATAATTTGTATTTCTCTTATTAAACATAAATACATCACACTTAAATAAGTGTTGTGAGATCCAAATTATTCCACTCTTGGAGGGAGAGGTTGAGAGAATCTCACAACATCCTCCAACAAACCCAATCCAATCCCTAAACTCTAGTATATAGCATTAGTTAGGCATTATCTCTAACAGTTAAATCATTTGAACTTTTTTTTTACAACAAATTTGTCAACTAAAAGCATATCGAAAGTGACTTTCTAGTTCGTTCAAATTTGTCAACTAAAAGCATATCAAAAATGACTTTCTAGTTCGTTCAAGGGGTTTTCAACGGTTTAGAAGATGCGATGTCGGTGTCGGTGTCTCCTCCACGAGATTTATTCACTATCTTTAGGGTGAAGAGTGCATTGGATAAGCATTATTCCTTTTGAAAAAAGGATAGTTTCTACTCTTCAAGCGCAAGGGCAATTTTTTTATTATTATAGCTTGTTGTGGTAGTTTTCTTTTCTTTAAGTGCATGCCAGCATAGAAAGAGGGTGGAAAAACTCGAAGAAATAATCTCTTGAGGGTTGCTCTAAGCTCTAAAATATAAGAAGGGAAAACTACGATGCAACTTATCTCAAATTGAGTGTCAAATCTCATAGAATTAATATAAATGAAACTTCAATTGTTGGCTATTTTAAATTGTCATATAGTTTGTAACATAATCGTCTTCAATATGGAATATGATTTTTTGGTTAATGCAATGATGTTTTTTTAAATCTCATAGAATTAATATAAATGAAACTTCAATTGTTGGCTATTTTAAATTGTCATATAGTTTGTAACATAATCGTCTTCAATATGGAATATGATTTTTTGGTTAATGCAATGATGTTTTTTTATAATTTGATTCCTCAATTATGTTGTGAGGTGGTAGCAATGGATTATGATTTTTCCTAGTATATCGTATTTTCCTTTATTAGCTTCTCCTAACATGAATTTTTAGTTATTCAAATTGAACACTAGTTTAATGGTGGCTTAATGAATTTTGTGGCAATTCCCTAGAAATATTTGGATGGGAGAGCAATATCAAGATTTTTTCCACAGATTTTTCTTTCGAGAATATGCAAAATTGTTAAGTCTCTAGGTTACCATGCAAGATCATTGAATTTATATTTTTCTAGGCTATGTATGAATCAATATTGTTGTGTAATTGCTGTGTAAGTGCTTGCAACATTGAATTTAGATTTTTTAGGGCTTTTGGAATTTAGATCAGCCTTGTTATTATGATTTTGGAAAATAAGAATGAAAATGTTAACATACAATCAGAATATGATATTAATAACTTTGTTATTATCATCATATTATTTGAAAACATAATAAAACAGCTTGAGTGGGCCTAATGGTTAAGAACATGTGTTTCCTCTTAAGAGGTCACAGGTTCAAATCCAGAGGGGGGTAGGGTATGTATACCTTTGTAGACTTTACCAGTCAAATCGCTGGGCGGAGGGGGGTCCCTTGTCCCACAAACAAGGGGGTCTCATACACCAATTTGGTGTGTTGGCTTGGCCGTGACCTTAAAAATAGATTATTATTATTATTATTATTATTATTATTAATTTGGATTATTGTGTTTTTCATTTGGGAGAGAATCACACCTAGAGTAAAATATTATACTTGAGTAGCCCATTGTGTTTCATTTTGCTTGGATCTATTTCCCTCATGCTCTATGTGTGAAATCTATCCATCCCATATTGGGAGGAAATCACGCTAATATCAACAGGACTCATAGAATTTAGGAGATGGAAGATAAGATAGACTAGATGACCTAATGTCATTTTATGGATTTTTATGACACCATTTTCAATCTCCTCTCTTTCGACATTTTTTTTCATTCCATATATTTTTCAAAAATAGCTAAAACAACAACCAAATGGAGTGATAGTGGCAGGGGTAATGCTAGCCACCTGGCCAAAGGAGCCCACACGTCAGTCTCACGCCCTTAAGGGCCCTATTTCCCGCACGAGCATTTAAGATGAATCAAGCCACCATTAAACAGGTTCATCCCACGAGTTCACTAAAGTTTAATGTCATCCAACTAATGTGAGGGATACACACAGGTGAAAATTCAATGTTGAAGAGAGTTGAGCGATGGTTGCAACACTCGATGCTCACCCTCCTTCGGAGATAGGTGAAGGTGCATTTGGTATGTAGTTTTGTATATTTATCATATGGACCCTATATAGATAGACCAACACCAGTTACATTACCAGATAGTTGCAGATAGTCCTTTTATTTTTTTTTGTTGTTTTCTAGTTGTCAAAGACAAAATATTTTTTTGATAAACACAAGGCAATCAACTTCAAGCGACAGTTATTCTTGTATTGGTCCGGTTTCCCAAGTGGTAGACCAACAGTTGGACACATGTATTTTTTCCAATATTAATATAATGTACTCATAAATAGCTTACAAAAATTTTAAATATATCTAAAACAAATGTTTAGTACTATTCTAACATATATGTATTATCATCATATTACATGACACACTCCACAAACATGTTTGTTTTCAATGTACTGAAAATTGATTACAAGTAGTTACATTCATCCAATTCTCATTATTACATCGTTCTTATAACAATTAGAGACCATTACTAATGTTTATATTTTATGATGATGATGATTAACGTCCACTAAGACCGAATTGGTCTATCGGACCTTAAGAGGGTAAGTGATTACTTGTGATTCTTTAGAATTTTGTTTTTGTGCTCGAAAAGAATTAAGAGAAGTTTTCCAAGATCACCATAGTTTTGTTGAGTTAAAAGGTTAGGAAGGTTAGTAGTGTGACAAATATTTTGAAAATGAGATCTAATTTGGGTATAGGTTGGACAATCTAAGAGAAAGTGTTTTTCATCTTCAACCTTCTTAGTGTCACAAAGGTGACACACTCTTTCATCCCATGGCGTTTTAGGAATTGACCAATGTCGAGTTTCATTATGGATCTCGTGAGAATTTGTTCTTATCTTAGCAATGATTTTTTTTTTCTTTACACTTGTCAAAACAGATAGATAATTTTGATCTTGTAGATTAGGGTTGATTACATCATTATAATACCTCAATTTTATTTTTTCCTCTAACTCTTTATCACACCACATTTTCTCCTTAAATTTTGATTTGATGATATTTTTAATAGTATCTTTATTCTGCAAAATGGTGTCTTCCATGATTCCCAAATAGTTTAGCCAAGACCGGGCATCTTTATGCCATCCTCATTTGAGTCGATGGTGGTTATGACTCGATTTTGAGGCAATTTTAGGAAGCCTCTTGTATTCCATGTTGTTTAACTTGTTCTTATACATTAGGTATCTAGTCATAGTTGTACTCTCAATGGAGGAGAGGCTTGCTTCTAAGAGGAGGATGGGATAGGGCATATTTCCTTTAATTTTGAGATTATAGATTATAAAATTCTTTTGTATTTGCTCTATCTTTCTACAGGATTCACGAAATATACTACAGCCCCAGACTCCACATCCATAAAGAATAACAGGTGTAACAAGAGTCTCAAAGAGGAGTTTCTTCTTATCCCAACTCCAAAGATCGGTTAATTTACAATTGTTTTCAAGCCCATAATAAGCTTTCCATCCCCCAATAATCCTTTTCTCAATGCTATAATTCCAGTTGAGCTTGTGGTGAATATCAATTCCAAGATATTTGTATGAATTCACTTCCTCCAAGTTGTTGTTGTTATAAAAATAAGGTATCATAAGTGATCTTATTGGATTTAATAATCATGACCTTAGTCTTATCAGTATTAACAGTCATACCCATATTAGAGAAAAAATCCTTGAGGATTCTTATTTGGTTTTCAAGATCATGGGGACTCCTTGCCATAAGAATGATATCATTGGCATAAAAAGGAAGATTGATGACTGTACCAGTGAGAGTAGGGCCGACACAACCTGTTTTTTCCAAGCAATCTTCTAACTTGTTAATGTATATGCCAAAAAGGGTAGGGGACAAGGGACAACCTTGTTTGACTCCAATATTGTTGTTAATCTCTTTCGACCAACCCTCATTGTTTTAAAACTTAGAAATAGCGTTCTCATACATCCTTATTGCAACAGCCCTCAACTCGAAAGGCACTTTTTTCTCTTCCAACCTATTCCAAAGGTTTTTCCTGGGAACCATGCCAAAAGCTTTTCTAAAGTCAACAAAACAACAAAAAATATTGGTTTTAGTATTGCGGAACTCCTCTACAATGATCCTAAAGGTAACAATATGGTACATAGTTGAATGATATCTACTAAACCCGGCCTGGCCTTTAGCTCTTTTACCATGACTTTCTAGCCAAAGGATAATCTTCTTTTCCAAAATAATTTTATAAAGCTTGGCTAAAATCGAGCTAATCATAATGGTCCTATAATTAGAGGGAATGTTTCTATCCCCATTTTTAAAAATAGGAACAATGAGGCTTTGGGTCCAGGGTTTAGGGAAGCCCTGCTTGACTGCTAAATTGAAGAGCTTGTGCATGTGGGGGATAAGGATAGGCTCTCTGATTTTAAAAATTTCAACTTGGTAGCATTCAATGTCTGTAGCTTTCCCATTTGCAAGCCGCTTAACCTCGAACTCTATGTCATCTAAAGAAAAAACTTCATCCTCTGTAGGGACAATAGTAATGGTGTCCATGGCATTAGGGAACTCGTAAAGACTTTTAAGGTAGGAATTTTAGTCCCTTAAGGGAATCATATTATTTTCTTTAGTATTGCGGTTTAGAATTTGGCTCCAGAACTTCTTAGGATCCAGCTTAGATAGTTGTGAAAGTTGCTCTTGCCTTTTATTGATATAGTATATTTTTTTCCCTTTAATTGTGGATTTGTACGTATTGATCTTATCTAGTTTTAAGGACTCATTAGAAGCATCTGTAATGGCTTTCCTAGAAATTTTACATTCTTTATCATACCAAGGGTTGGTCATTCTATTATTCTTTTTATAGGACACCTCGAAAAAGAACTTGTTAATAGAAGTGGAATGCGTAATTGTAAAATTATGATAGAGTTATTCAATGTTGTTCTTATAAGTTATGAGATTTAATTTACTATTTAAATCCTTTAAGAAAAGGTCAACTTTACTTTTGCTAAAGCGTAATTGCCTTTGATTATCAGAATTCTCTTCAATGGCACTCATGTGCATGGTAAAGTTTAGAGTTAGGTTTAAAGTTTTATGATCAAAGTCGGGTTCATGGTCAATTAAAAGGTCAAAAGTTGTTATTTGGTTGGAAATGGGGATATCATATATCACATAATCTATGACACTACTACCTAGCCCATGAATACAAGTCATTTGGTTGGAGTTTGGCCACTTTATTACTCCATTGCAAATTATTAGGTATTGAGAGTTGCAAAGCTTGACCAACTCGGTACCAAACAAATTCTCAATTAGGTATTCAAAGCTTCTTTTGTAGCTATTAGATAAAACAAGGTCTTCATCTAGCCATAAAGGATTATGGTTGGAATCATTACTTAAAAAAGTAGCTTGTTTAGTTATAGTCCTAGCATTAAAGTCTCTTAGCACGAGGATATTACCTTCATTTTTCAAACTACAAATATCTTGTTCTAAATTATTATAGGGACAGTTGTTATTTGATTGTTTTTCTTATAAAAAGTAGAATTAATAGGTGCAAAATAGAAGATTGTTATATACATCTTCTTGGCATTGGTGTCTGAAATTTCTATCCAAATGTATTGATTGAGAGGGTCGATCTTATGAAGTTGAATGTGAGGAGAAATGCTCTTTCTAATATAACAAGCTATGCCTCCTATCCCTCTACGGTGGGACTTTTTGTTCCATGCCGATCACAAGACAAATCCCTCTATGTTAGGGACCTTGGACTCCTCATGCTCCGAAGTTTCAACTAGACAAATAATATCAATATCACTTTGGCTCCAACTTATCATAGGACCTTTGCACCATGGAAAGCCACGACAGTTCCAAAAAAGGATCTCGAGTGTCCCAAATTCCTATTTATTATTATCCTTCTAGTCTCTATCCCTAACAATAGCTTTTCAATTTCTAATTATTGCCCATTTTCCTTCTTTACTATATTCTTTTACCTTTTGAACTTCCTTAATTCAGCTTGGTCTTCGAGAATGAGGTCTTCATTTATAAATATTCCTGACCCTTTTAAGCTTAGAGATTTATTGAGTATGCTATATTTATGGTCATTACAACTTACTTTGACACGGATCAACCTATCTTTGTGATCAATTATTTTTCCTAGCCTCTTTGCCTCTATGAGGTAAGTTGTATCAATTTGTGATTTATTATTTAATTATTTTTTTACTATTGCTAGTGTATCCTCCTCTTGTTGTTCGTTTATACCAAAAATTATGAGGTTCAAGGTTATTTTATTACACTCATGGTCCAATTCGATTAGCTTATTCATTTCCTCTTTGATGAGTTTGATATCCAATTTGTTTTCCAAATTACTAAGGATCAATGAGTTTGATATATAAATATAATTCGAAGAAGTCTAAATCCAATTTTATAATATAAAAGCGAAATAACTTTAATTAATTAATGAAATAATAAACTAATTTTATAGTTTAAAAATGTTTTAAAAAAATATTAAACTTGAATCACCTTCATGGTTATACCATGATTCCAAAACCTTAGGCTATTTACCACGTGCCTTGATTTATAAGTGGAATGTTACACATTGTTGGTTGGGTTAAAGGTGAGGTCCACCTTTATTCACCACATTTTTTTAATCATAAAAGAGTTTACTTTGGTAGTCACCAAAGTGGCCCCCACTATAAACCCACCTTATACTTGCACGTACTTTTATAGAAGGCTAATTAATTTTGGAGGCCCACCATGGTCACATCATGATAAACCCATCCGCCCATGGTGGAAAGGGTTATATTCCTTTAAAATGTTATGACATAAACTTACGACATAGCTTATACATTATGCCCCGGGCCTAAAAATTAGGATGACCCGCGTATAAAAGGTCAAAAATTACATAATCCGAAATGTAGTGTATAATTGTTTTATGAAATGATTTTTTTTTTTGGAATTTTGAGACATAAATATGTATAAAATTATTATTTTTTGTTATTTAAAATTTATTTATAAATGTAGAAATGGATTCAACATGCTGAAAAATCTTTGGGGCATTTTGATTATATAAAAATAATCATTCAAATCTGCAGATTTAATCATTTCTTATCGGATTTCGGGCAAATGTCCCCGGAAAAAATCATCAAAGAAAAGTCATTTCATAGAACGTTTAGACGATGATAATCCAAAATATATATAGTATATATCTACCATCAAAATTAAGATCTAGGTTTCGACGATTCTACAAATGATACCACGATTTATGAGAAATTAACTTGAAAAGAAAAAAAAAATTATAGATTTTTTCTAAAACTTTAGTACACTTTAGTATTTGAAAACCAAGTTGTAGGTTTCCTTTGCCTTGATCTTCAATAATGTGGATCATATTTTGGATTGTTATCTTAGTGTGAGCGATATCAGATACTGAAATTTGCATTATAAATTGCAAGTTACACCATTTGAATTGTCTTTACTTCGAACTTGATTATGTTGGATGTTGTGTATAGTGGAATCAGAGATATTTCCAACGATTGTTTACACAATACATTATGTTTTTTTATTGATATTTTTTATTTTTAGGAAAGTGAGATTTAAACCTTCATGTTGTTTTTTCAATGCCGCTTTTTTTTATTCTTGAACTTAAATTTGAAATTTGAATTTTGATACCTCAATGCTACTCAACAACCATCATAATTTTGGTAGCTCAATGCTACTCATCAACCATTATAAACATTTATAACACACTTCATGCATCCAAATACACAATTTTTACCATATGTGACACATTTGCTTTTTACCATATATGACACATTTGCTTAAAGTGAGCCCTACCTCATATACAAGAAATGATACCTAGCACCAGCTTTTGGATAGTGGGCCATTTTAGACCAAAACATTATCATATACCAAGTGATGTGTTATCACATTATGATAATTATTAGATGATTATGGAGATCCACTTGCTGAGTTTATGTGAAGGGAAACTTTCCACTAGAACACACTCTATATTAAAAATTCAAATAGTGACTCATTATATGAATAATTGAGTTCATATGTTAATACTTTGGTTCATGTGTTTGTGATTATGTGTCAAAATTGGCAACTTTTCATGAGTGTTGTATTTCTCGATGAGCATTGACAACTATGTGCAAGGCATATGGCTCTATGTGAGTATTAGTTATTTTAAGTGACTCTAATGGATCTATGTAAGCATTGGAGACTTTAANTCTTTATATGTATGTGTGTTAGATGAATTATGTTATGTTTCTTAGATTATTTCTTTATAGGGGATCTCTCATGAAATTCTCTTTATGGGGGGATTTTATTTCAAGCATTGAGATATGTGATGTTGTGATGAAAGGTGTGAAAGATAAATTAGAGCAAATCTCCAAGGGGGTGAATAATTCCTAATTAAATAATTAACAAAATAAGCGATCATCTTCCTAACACCAAGGTGCATGATAATGCACTAATTTTAAAATTAAAAAAATAGATAATTTTGCATGAGGTGAAGTGTAAACCTTATTTTAGCTTACAAATACTAAAGCCTCCCAAGGGCTTGGTGTTCTTCCTAATTTGTATGGAAATGTTGTTGGAATGGTTATGGAATGAATATATATGGTGAGAATGTTCTAGTGAAAGAATCCTGATTTTTATTATTGGTCTCATTTCTAAAAGTGATTCACTTTCCTAGTAACCCTAGTGGGTGGAAATCCCACCAGTAATGCATATCATATAGTCTATTGTTTTTTCCTCCTAGTTGGCATCCCACACATCTTAGCAGTCCCAAGGAATAATGTTTCCCTAGGTATAGTAGGGTGGAAATCGCTTCGTTCAATCTGAGTTGGAAAGGTTGGAGAATTTGAGATTAGCAACACAACAAACAACTACAATTCATAGTCAAGTATGCTATTATTTATTTTGGTAATTTTCTTATAATTTGATGAATTCCATTTTTTTAATGTCTTTTGGATAATGAAGATTGTTGAATCGTGGTGAATTGATTT
>JASDQU010738343.1:112563-128032 GCA_032191745.1 Picea mariana | reverse complement strand
TTTCATAATCCATTAATTTCAAGGTATTTTATTCAAGAGAAGTGATAATTGTGTGTTTTCATACCTACTAGTCTCATAATCAAATTCTTAAAGATGCATTGAATTCACAATCCTTGAAAACTTAGAGGTAGAATTTTCTAGGGTTAAAATATAATTTCAACCGAGATTCATAATTGCATTACAAAGCGTTTTTAAATCGAAATTCTGAACTAGTAACGACACTATGTCATAATTTAGTGTTGTTTTCTCCTTTTCAATCTTTTTTGGAGAAGTTGTCGAATTGAGCTATGGGTTAGTCCATATTGAGTATCAACTTCAATGACCATAGACAAAGCGGCAAGATACTTTCAAGTTGGTTAGAGCCAATCAAGACCAAGAGGTAGGAAAGCAATTGTTATGATTCATGTGATGTTGTTGAGTCTCCATTTTGACACCTCTATTACCCTATATTATCCTATATCTTAGTCAATTTTACCTCTGATATGCGTATATAATTGACCATTTCCTCCACAAACCTACTTTGTGACCTTGTCCATGTGTATAGAGAGGTAACTTATGTTAAAGCATGATTTGTTTGATTTTGTTGATTAAATTGGATTAAATGGTTGATTATTTATGCTCCTAATCACTTTGACTTTTAAGCAGCTTCATTCGGTACTCTACGGATCCGGTACTGCAACAATAACATGATCCGGTACTCTGTAGGATCCGGTACTCCGCTGGATCCGGTACCCTGTCTGATACAGTATCGATGTCCCTCCTAATTTGGTACCCTGTAGTATTTTGGTACTCTACAACACTTCTTCCAGTACTACCCGTTCAACACCTATTCTGGTACCAGCACAGAGGTTCTTCCGGTACCCGCTCAATGTTTATTCTGGTACCAACAACTCAGTGCCTCATCTGGTACCACCAACTCGCACCTCATCCAGTACCACTAGCTCGCGTCTCATCCGGTACCAACCTCACACATGTTCTGGTACTTCCTTTTCACTGGTTTGGTACCCATAGTCGTGACTATGCTAGTCCAGTACTAAACCCCTACCTACAAAATTTTGATACCAGCATCCTACAGGATTCTGGTACTATATTTGCACTTCAATTTTCGTGCAGATAAAGATGAATCTAAAAATTTGGGGACATGGGTTTTGTCTAGAGCAACTTTTTCATGTGGACATGTGGGGGAATAATTCATCCAGATCACACATGTGTACCTCCATCTCAGAGGGAACGATTCAGCCTAAAATCATTAAATATTTCTAAACTGCCATATTGCGCCTTGCGTTTCGTGCAGATGGAAGCATATCTTACAAAACCATCAAATGGGTTTCTATAAAATCTATTCAATTACAAAACCCATAAATAGTTTCTCAAAATTCACAATGGATAGAGAGATATAGAAGGATATTTAAACCGAATTTGTAATATCTGGTGAAAACCCCAGATTTTGTGCATAAATAGTTTGAACGAATTCTGAGTTGGGGAATTTGTTCTGATCCATCCCCATTGAATTTCCTTGTATAAATATGAAGGAAGGAGTACTGAGAAGGGATGAATTGTTATGTTGTAATATTGGTTCTTGAAGGAGAAGAATAGTTATGATGTAAGATTGGTCTTTGAAAGCTATTGATTGTACTCTGTTTTTTCTGAAATAATGAGATAAGTTGCAATTCATGGATTTCGTGTGTATGATCATATATTATTCTCTTTAAGTGTTTATTAAGATTCCTTGTTGGTACAACAAGTTCCCATCGACCCAATCAAGGTAAGCTTCATTGTATTTTATTTGTAAATATAATTATGGATTTTTGTGTGTGTGAATAGAATGATTATGTAATTAATCATAGCATTTAACTTCAGTATTGTTATGTTTCAGTGATACATTTGATGATGTTGAGTGAGTAATAATATTGTGTACAGTATCAATGAAATGATTCATGATTGATTAATTGTTTTTTCTGTGTGTGTCATTTTGCTAGATTAGATATTCTAATGATTGTTGTTATCTTGCAAGAATTAGTCTCAAGTGAAGCCTCTATCTCTCACCCTACACTAGCCTGTAATGGAGTGCTCCCTTCCACTTAGAATTTCCTTTCATAATTAATTAAGTTACATATTGTGAATACAGGTATAACTAAGACCTTTATCTCTCACCCTACATGTGCCTAAAATGGAGTGTCTTCCTTCACCTGTGATTTCCTCTAGCATTGATTGATGTCTTCCTTTGAGCATATGCAGAGTGTTAGTTGTTATTAGTCTATATGTTGTAGGAACAAAGTCAAATTTCATATTTCTACTTCATGAGCCTATAATGAACAGACTAGTCACCTGAACAAGAGTTTGAATCATATTTATGTTATGATCTTTGCTTTCCAGCTTTTGAATTGTGTGAAGATTGTTATTTTTAAAAGTGTGTGTTGGTTTCTAAATGGTTTTCTTATCTAAGATATACTAAACAGAAATAGGAACCTATATGTTATTGGCACATATAGTTAATCAACTCTACTAATTACGAATCTTGGTCGATAATTTATGTTTGGTAATATATTATGCATATAATTGCACCAACATTTTGGCGTTGTTGTCAGGGAGTTGTAAACGGTAATAGGTAGTATTTGGATTAGATTGGTTTAATGGCTTTGGATTGGTTTTATGGATGACCTAAGGGAGGAGAGAAGACGGTAAGACGTGCGGGAAGAGCCCACACATCCACTTTGGTGGGGTTGCTCCAAAGTTAGGTTGTCCTCTCTTCTTTTAATGCAAGTGTGTTTTTCCTTCTTTTATGCAAAATTGTGTTTTCATGATGAGCTAACTTGTGCGAACCAATAACCTGGTGACAACAGGGTCCCAATAACGCAAGGATTTCAAGTTTGGTGTGTTTTATTTTTGCAAATAGTTTTAATTTCTTAGTTTTAATATTCAAATATTTGATGATAAATCATTTTTGGGGTGTTGTAAGAACCCTCGAGTACTAATTTGTGTTGCGAGAAAGGGATCATCAACCAGCTAGAGTAATTCAAGGATGATCAAGAGCTTGAAGAATGTTCCTCCAAGAAATTTCTCACATTCTAGCAGCAGTTGGGATATCCGCCTCTCGGGAAGAGCATATCTTGATAGCAATCAAGAATTTAGTTGTATCTCCACAAGAAGATTTAGAAGTCCCTTCGGATTCATATTGTCAATTTGTTGAGGAGACTACAGAATCATGGATATAATTCAATAGAGAGAAACCATTGGAACCTGAGATTGAGGATTCCTTAGCTTTCCTCTCAGCAGATCATGTATGTACTCCAAATACCAATCATCTTGAAGAAGATACTCTGCATAGCATGGAAAAGGAGGACATGTTGTGTGACCTAAACAAAGAAGGGAAACTAGAATATCTTGATCCTATTGAAAGATGGTTCCAGTTAGTTTTCAGGTCACACTACTCTTTTACTTTTCATTATTGTTCGATCTCATCATCAAAACAGTTGGTCCTTCATACTCCAGTAGGCATTAAAATTTATCTTTTAAACCTAAATATGAATATATTTCTAACCCTGTTACGCACATGGCTTCACTGGAAGTATTCCTATACTTGAAGGAAATTTTATTTTGTTCAATTAGAGTAGGATAGTAAATAAATAAATAAATGTTGCACATAAGTGCAATACAACCTATCTTTCATACTTTTCATAAATGGGAATGTCAAAAGATAATAAAACAATTGGTTTAAGATCTTTTGTTCCTATAGTAGATTTATTTCTAAAAAGTTATGATAATTTTGTTTGGAATTTTATGAGAAGGTAATCTCTTCATCCTCTGAATGCACACATAATATTGGAAGGGTTTCAAAATCAAAGAAGGTGTCCTTGTCAACGGAAGATAACACTTAAGGGACTGCTTCATGACCTATTTCTTCAAATTTCTTGTTTTTCCTTAAGTTGTAAAAAAGGATGCATCCATGATTTATCATTACCTATCTATTTTAAGACCACTATTTCACAAGGATAATCGACTAAGTGATATTTTTAATAGAAATTAAAACTGAATGTTAATTCCGAACTATTTTATCCATAGCTAATAATTCAACTTTTGACATTTTCCCTAAATTTTATGTTTGTAAGCATGAATAAAAATCTAGTTTTAATTAGTTCTATTGGTTTGTTTTTAGTAGATGTCCGCAACCCTCTGAACAACTTTTTTTTAGCGTCTCACATTGTTTGCATGAGGCCATGCAAAACCTTAGGCATGGGGGAGTGGCTGCTGAGACAATAGTAGTTAGGTTTATTTTCTAATAAAATGGAAGTGGCAACATAAGCAGTGGTTAGTTTGGTTCCAAAAAGAGGAATTTGCCCAGCTACATTTTCTTTTCTTGTTACAGATCTTGGAACCCAATCATTTTATGACACTTCCGTTGCAATCTCAACGTTCCTACATCAGTGTGTTGATTGTAGTTTTTCCAACATAATACTTCAACAGAACAAATTCATATGTTTCTTCTTGTAGCAACAGTAAGTGCTAGAATCTTCTACAGCTTGATATTCAGAGTATGCCAGCCACAAGGAGAAGCCTACAAATTCCAGTTAGCAGAATACACCACCATGTACCTTATCCTATTCTCATTTAGTAATGGAATGAAATTTTCCGGTGATCTAGTACTGGATAACATCTCTGTGTTATTCTGGTACTGCAAATATTCTTTTTGTGTTCATCCGGTACTGGATAACATCTTTGTGTTGTTCTGGTACTGCAAATATTATCTTTGTGTTGTTCTGGTACTGCAACAAATTCACCCTTGTGTTCATCCGGTACTAAAGGAGAAGGTATGTATTGGTCTGGTAGTACAACAACTCTTTGCAGTGGTCCAACACTAAGTAGTGGTCTGGTACTAAGGTGTGATCCAGTACTGGTAATCAGGTGTTGGTAGTCCTTATCCTATACTCAAAGTTTTTACTGCTCGATATAAATGCTTCAAGTAATAGGAGGTATAAACTCAACATTTTTTGTTTTATTAAGGGATTAGACTAATTATGTATTAAACATGTGGTTACACTCATACATCCTCATGTCCTCAATTATTGCACGCTCCCTACCATGAACTTCTACAAGCTCTTGTATACATCTCCTCGTATAGAAATCATTTATATACACCCGAAATGTTGAGAGTACGAGGTGATTATACCTCTAACAAGATCAATTTCACTCTTTCTGTTTATATGGTGAAGAAACATCATAATTCCATGATCCAACAGCGTGTCATAAGCCTATGGGGTCCAGTATTAGTGGTTTAACAAGTTCTTATCCAAGTTTATCTTTGCAAGATTCTCTTGGGAGGTATTGATGAAAACCTCATGTGGTGGATCGCCCTTGCAAAACCTCAATGAACTTTCATGAGAACCCTAATAGGATTAACTAGAGGGACCTCTTAGTCATTATCTGAGATGTTCCATTATACATTGAATATCTGAGATTTAAGTCTAATTTGGATGATGTCACCCTTGGGATAATTGCAAACAGTTAATTATGTGCCTAATAACTCTAAAACACTCTCATACCACCTGCCTTCCTTATACTCTAAAAATTTCAATGAACAGTATACATCATTCTAAATCTTTTGAGTAATATAATAAAAAGTAAGTATCAGGAAGTACAAGTAAACTCGTCGAGGTACTGAATAGGCCTGCTTGCAGCGGGGCTATGCTTGTATGGTACTAAGTTAAACCCTTCGGGGTACTGAATAGGCATGTTGGTAGCAGGGCTATGCCAAGTAAAGGGAGTTGAAAAACATAAAGTGGCACACCTAAAACTGAACAAAAACCCTTGGGTTTCATTCTAAAGCAATCATTATCAAATCAAGGCTAGGAGATGACCTTTTATATCTCTTGGATGATGTTCTTAAGAGCCTTCAAGTATCCACTTTTGAGTTCTATATTTAAAATAAATAGGTTTTCATGACAGTGGGACCCTTAGTATATGTAATTCACCTTACCTAAGAAAGAAGAGCTTCATCTCTAAAAACTTGGATAAGAAATGAGTTAATCATATTGGGATGTATTCTTTTATGTGTTCCTCTCTTAAAATGATATATAAACTATGCGTATATCACTTTTTAAAGGTAATCTATCCAGGGGGCCTATTAGTCAAATCTGTTATGAGAACTCTTGGTCTCTATCCTATAATCATATTAGAGTCACATCCGTCCCTTCCTCCTAATTATGATCCACAACAGATTCGATAAGACTTAACGTCAAATCACTAACAGACCTAATCTATTACTCATGACTCCACTTTTCCATCATAACTACTTTTCCATGGGTAAGAAGTGTGAAGCATAGGCCAAGAAATTTATATTGTATAGCAGGAGAACTTAGGAGATCAAGAAGGGTGGAACGTCAGGGAATGCTTGATCGAGTGAGTAGTACCATCAATTTTGAAATTTTGAAGATCATTGTTGCATGAGGACATGCAATGACTTAAGCATGGGGGAATTTTGAGTCTCCATTTTGACACCTCTATTACCCTATATTATCCTCTATCTGAGTCAATTTTACCTCTTATATGTGTATATAATTGACTATTTCCTCCACAAACCTACTTTGTGACCTTGTCTGTGTGCATAGAGAGGTAACTTATGTTAAAGCATGATTTTCTTGATTTTGTTGATTAAATTGGATTAAATGGTTGATTATTTATGCTCCTAATCACTTTGACTTTTAAGCAGCTTCATCTGGTACTCGATTGATCTGGTACTACAACAATAGCATGATCTGGTACTCCATTGGATCCGGTACTCTGCTCGATCCAGTACCCTGTCTGATCCGGTACCGATGTCCCTCCTAATCCGGTACCCTGTAGTGTTTTGGTACTCTACAACACTTCTTTTGGTACTATCCGTTCAACACCTATTCTGGTACCAGCACAACAGTTCCTCTAGTACTCGCTCAGTGTTTACTCCGGTACCAGCAGCTCAATGCCTCATCCGGTACCACCAACTCGTGCCTCGTCTGATCCCACCAGCTTACGCATCAACTGGTAGCAACCTCGCACCTGTTCCAGTACTGCCTTTGCACTAGTCCAGTACCCATAGTAGTGACTATGCTAGTCTGGTACTAAACCCCTGCCTACAGGATTCGGGTACCAGCATCCTACAGGATTCTGGTACTATATTTGCACCTTGATTTATGTGCATATAAAGATGAATCTAAAAATTTGGGGACATGGGTTTTGTCCAGAGTGGTGTTTTCATGTGGTCAAATATGGCAGAATTCACCCATATCACACGTGTGGACCTCCAGCTCAGGGGGAACGATTCAACCTAAAATCATGAAATATTTCTAAACTGCCATATTGCGCCTTGATTTTCATGCAGATGGAAGCATATCTTACAAAACCATCAAATAGGTTTTTAGAAAATCTATCTAGATACAAAACCCATAAATTGTTTCTCAAAATTCACAACGGATAGAGAGATATCGAAGGATCTTCAACCCGAATTTGTAATATCTGGTGAAAAACCCAAATTTTTTGCATAAACAGTTTGAATGAATTCTAAGTTGGGGGATTTGTTTTGATCCATCCCCATTGAATTTCCTTGAATAAATATGAAGGAAGGAGTACTGAGAAGGGATGAATTGTTATGTTGTATTGAAGGAGAAGAATAGTTATGATGTAAGATTGGTCTTTGAAAACTATTGATTGTACTCTGTTTTTCTGAAATAATGAGATAAGTTGCAATTCATGGATTTCGTGTGTATGATCAAATATTCTTCTTTGTAAGTGTTTCTTAAGCTTCCTTGTTGGTACAGAAAGGGCCCACCAACCCAATAAAGGTAAGATTCATTGTATTTTATTTGTAAATATAATTCTGGATTTTTGTGTGTGTGTGAATAGAATGATTCTGTAATTAATCATAGCATTTAACTTCAGTCTTGTTATGTTTCAGTGATACATTTGATAACATTGAGTGAGTAATAATATTGTTTACAATATGAGTGAAATGATTCATGATTTATTAATTGTTATTTATGTGTGTGTCATTTTTCTAGATTAGATATTCTAATGATTGTTGTTATCTTGCAAGAATTAGTCTCAAGTGGAGCCTCTATCTCTCACCCTACACGAGCCTATAATGGAGTGCTCCCTTCCACTTAGAATTTCCTTTCAGAATTAATTAAGTTGCATATTGTGAATACAGGTATAACTAAGACCTTTATCTCTCACCCTACATGTGCCTAAAATGGAGTATCTTCCTTCACTTGTGATTTCCTCTAGCATTGATTGATGTCTTCCTTTGATATTATGCATGGTGTTAGTTTTTATTAGTCTAGATGTTGCAGGAACAAAGTCAAAGTTCATATTTCTACTTCATGAGCCTATGGTGAATGGCCTAGTCACCTGAGAAAGAGTTTGAATCATGTTTATTTTATGAGCTTTTCTTTCCATCTTTTGAATTGTGTGAAGATTGTTATTTTTAAAAGTGTGTGTTGGTTTCTAAATGGTTTTCTTATCTAAGCTATACTAAACAGAAATAGGAACCTATATGTTATCGACACATATAGTGCATCAAAACTATTGATTACGAATCTCAGTTGATAATTTATGTTTGGTAATATATTATGCATATACTTGCACCAACAAATGTGATGAATGCGTGAGAGAAAACTTGCAATGAAAATCAATTTGATGATGCAACTAAGTAAACTATAAAAAATTGACCAATCGACATAAAGATCAAACAAGCATCCAATCAATTTATTTGCATCCATCAACACACACAATCATCAATTAAAAATCAAAAGAACAAAACCAAGGGACCGTCCCCAAGTTGATCAACTTGGTTCCCTTTGGAAAATTTTTGTTTATAATAGATGTCGCTAACCAACATTTTTGGTCACATAGTTATGAAAACCTCCAATTATGCTAATGATATGTTGGGTGGTGACAACACATACCCTTGCAATTACAATTTCAGAGGAGTCTCAAGTGTTTGGATTTGCATTGCCTTGAAAACATTTGAGATTTTTTTTGTTTAAATGTAGAAGCTCATGAGGAGCTTCTTGAGACTTGTGTAACCATTTCTCCATTTGTGTGAGCAATAAAGGATATCATTTCCCCCACTTCTATTGTTCTCTCACCTCCTCTATCCATTGTGTGTTTCCTAATGTGTTTCATATTATTTTTTATGTTCATTAATTCTTGTTGTAGGTTCGGATCCCAACAAGTGGTATTAGAGCAACGTTGTCATGACTCAATGAGAGACGAGTGCAGGAAGACCAATACAGGGGGTGTGAAGAGGCCACAAGCCTTGTATTTTTCCATCTCAAGATGTTTAACAGCCATGTTAGGGGGGTTGGTTCATCCAAAATGGAAGTAGCAAGTCTGAAAATCAAGGCCACTTTGAGAAGTGAATCCACAGATGGGTGTCAATGGTTGGTAGTCAACGTTGGGCGACTTGTTCTGAGTCTGGGATGATGACTATTTTCGAAAGAGGTGGAAAATATCATCTAGGGAGTGGATGATGAAGCCTCTGAGCATGCATTGGCTCTGCCCTTCAGCCAAGTCCGATCACGTCCTCATTTTCCCAGAGAACCATACCAAGGTCGCCCTTCGTTGTGCCTAGGGCGAGGGAAGGGTGTTGAATGTTTTTCTCTTCATTGTGAACCTGCACGTGCCCAGGTGAAAGCAGAAACACAACATAGTGTTATAATATGCGATGGAGGATCCAATCCCAATAAGGTCTCTCTTCTACCGCTTCATGCACAGGGATAACACCTTCCAAAACAACAGATTCAAGCTCCATGAATCAGATTATGAAGGGATCTTAGTTTGTGTGGGCCGCCTGGGAAACGACACGACATACCTCATGGGAAAGTTACTAACTTGATTTTATCTTGTAGTAGGGTGTGTTTGAGATCGAGTGCATATTTAGGTGATCACTTGCGAGTCCATCCCCAGTGGGTTCGAAGAGGGCACACTCACACCACTGATTTTCGAGAAGCATGTTGGGAACCGTTCCAAGAAGAGGAAGAGAAACATTTGGGTGATATGGGAGAGCCACAAGGTGATGTTTTTCAAGATGAGGTTCTTGGGCCACAACAATTAAGTGATTCATGTGAAATATTCTTTGGTGATAAGTGGATTGCAATGAATGGTACAAAAAATGGTGAAGCAACAACTAGGATGAGTGCCTGGAGTGTTTTATTTTTGTGGGAGATGAACGACCATGGTGAATTGGTCAGGACCTTAAAATGCACACAGTTTTGGGGGAAAATGCATGGATAATTTTTTGAATAAGAGTTTTCACAAGATCTTTGAGAATCTCGTTGAGGTTGAGCATGTGGTTCCCAAGGAAGGCATGAAGGTTGCCTAGGATTTTTTTATCAATAGGGCATGGACTTCATGTTCAAGTGACGGTAATGATCCCAAGGCGAAGATAATTTAGTGCGAGGAGGAGGTCAAAGCAATGGAAAAGTGAAAGTTTGAATGCAAAGTTCAAGGTGTAGTTAGTTTAATGTAAATGGGCATATGACTGTAAGACCTACTTAGGTATGTGTATCCCGAGTTTGAAATTTCACCGGTAAAGTCTAGATGTAGACATAGGTGATAGGGGGAGCATGCAGTATTCCATGATACCCTGACTTTGAGGGAATTTTGGCCGAATTTGGTCATGGGAAAAGGGGGGAAAGTTAGGTAAAAAGTAGTGGTTTCAGGCACATTGTTTTGGTAACTTGTGGTTTTAGAATCCATGGATTGCATACTCCATTGAAATTATCTTGGAGGTGAGAGGTGAAGGCTCACTTGGATGTCTTGGATGGATTTGGTGAAGGGAACAAAGTTTAATATCTATGTTGGTTATGGTGATGGAGATTGTGGGTTCCTACTACCCACAAAATCATCACTAGTAGCGATATGTACCATAGAACAATAAAAACTTGTTCAGAATCGCAAAGGGAGATTTGTTTGCAAACTCAAGGAATCATTGCATGGCCTAAGGTAATCAGACAATGGTACAAGATGTGTTATTCCTCCATGGTGAGAAAAAATTTCTTAAGAAGTGAGTATGATCCTTTTTTTATGGCAGATTCATTATCTTGGTGTTATGTCGATGATATGCTTGATGTAAGAAAAACATGGTTGAGGTCAGCAGGTTAAAAGCTAAATTGTTCAGGATGTTTCAGATGAAGGATCCAAGAGAAACACAACAAATCTCGAGCATAGAAGTATACAAAGACAGGAAAAATGATAAGTTGTGGTTGTCACAAGTCTATGGAGAAGATAGGTTCAATATAAACATTGTGAAACCGGTAAATATCCCTTTTAGCTTTCCATTGTATGCTTTATTCAAGTTTATGTCCTGATAGTAAGGAAGAAAATGACCATAAGATCTTGTGTACCTTGTGCAAGTACAATAGGAAGGTTGATGTTTGCGATAGAATGTTCAAGTATTTTCACATGCAGTTGGTGTTGTTAGTGGACATGTGGAAAAACCAGGTAAAGAGCATGGAAATGGGTGCTTCAGTATCTTAGAAGCATGAGTATCACCTACAATGGATTCAATTATTTAGTCTATGGTTATGATGATTTAAGAGATTTCGACAAGAGGATATCTACCTCGGGTTTAGGTTACTGATGGAGGTGGAGTGGTCCATATTAGAGCAAATTGTGTAGACATGTTCATGCAACCAATATTGTTAGAGAATTTGTGGTGGTGTTTGGCTTCTCTTGGATTGTAGGAAAAGAGATGATTGATTTGTTGGTAAAGGTATCAGGAAACTGTTTCCAAGGTGGATATTGTTGGGTGGTAAAAACACATACCCTTGCAGTTACAATTTCGAAGGAGTCTCAAGGGTTTTTCTTTCTATTGCCTTGAAAATAGTTGAGATTTTATTTATTTAAATGTAGAAGCTTGTGAGGAGCTTCTTGAGGCTTGTGTAACCATTTCTCCATTTGTCTAAGAAATAAAGGATATCATTCCCCCATTTATATTCATATCTCACCTCATTTGTTCGTTGTGTGCTATTTGATGTGTTTCATTCTATTTTCTATGTTCATTAATTATAGTTGCAGGCTATGATCCCAACAAGATCCAATGAACCAAAACCACTAAAGACCTAGTGATGTTTCAATGCAACAAGTAAAACTCCACTTAATCCTGGAAAATAAAAAGAAGATTTTTGGAAGGCACCGAAAAAAGAGAAGCCTTTTCATGAGCGTCGAAAAATGTTTTAAAATGTTCATCTATGAGAGAAAATACCCTTTTGGTATTTTCATGATAAATTTTGATTCTGAACTTCATTAGGGGTGTGCCTTATATCGTTGGAAATGTCACATTGAGACTTACAACTTTGTAGTTATACATTTTCCTTGATTTTTCATTGTTTGTTTCATATTTTTGGAATAAAGCTATAGTATGGAAAAATATTTTCGGTATTTTCACAATAACTTTTGATTCTGATCCCTATTTTGAGAATTCCATATATCATTGGAAATGTATTATAAATATATACAACTTTTATGTTATAAACCTTTATTTATTTGGCATAGTTTGTTTCAAATTGATGAAATAAAAGAAATCGGGCTTAGGGAAGTGATTTGAATGCTTCGTTTTAAGATCAATGTATTGTTTTATCTAATAAATTTATTCAAAAAAAAAATGTAGTTTTAATATACATTAAAATGTTCTAGGTATATGCAAGGTAAATCATATAGGGTGGTGAGAAGGATTTCAAGGTCATATGTTGCAAACTATCATATTTCCATTAGCTGACAAAAAAAGCAGGAGAGTAGAGATGGGGGAATTATTGAATGGGCACATGACCATTCCAATTTTAGTAGTGGATAATTATTGAAGATAAAACAATAATTCAGTTGAAGATCGTTGTGCCTAAAATTTAAAAAAAAAGAAAAAAAAAAAAAATGAAGTTTGAAGACACATGCATGAGATTGCTAGAGGAAGAGTAGCATGGAGAATTGTTTAATCAAGGAAAGATTTATGAGGTTGAGAAAGTATGAATTGAAACTTTCATCAACTAGAGATGTGGTTGATGCATTGTCATCTTATCAATACTTTTGTTCATGAAAGATGTAGATTTCCTTTTTTTTTACATAGTTGTTTTTTGTTCTATTCCATAATTAGATTAGTTTTATCTTGTAAATAAAGAGATTGATCTCTTAGAAAAGGTATTTGATATCTAAAGTGATTTGAAGAGGATTGAAGCAGTGGATTATTCAATGCTAAATTAGAATAACTCTATTGGAATCAACACATTTTGGTTTTTCAAGGAATCTATGTGTCTGTATTCTTTGTCGTGGATTATTCAACCACTGTTTAAATGTCTTAGTCATCCAATAAGAATTTCAATGTTTATTAATTTATCTTTTGTAATTAGGGAGTCTAATTGGGCCTCATCCTTAGGTTTAATCCCTACTATTTGAGCATTGGGAATCCATCCCCATCAACAAGAGGTTGTATAATGGTTCAAGGGGTTATGGTTTTGGCCAAGGGTGTTCAGCTTGAAACTTTGTACAAGTTGGATTTGACTATTCAAGTCATGGGTAGTGATAATGAAGTATCAACAAAAAAGGAGAAATCATTGACAACATTAAAGTTATCAAACATGATGTTATGAAAACACCATATGGGGCATCTTAATGAAAAGAACCTATGAGAGTTGTGCATTAAGAATAGTGTTGATGGAATTGATTATTTGAAGGAATCTTTTGAGTTTTTTGAGGCACGTGTGTTTGGAAAGAAGAGTTCATTTTTTCTCGAGTAACAACAAAGCTCAAGAGGTGCTTGAGTTGGTACATTTTAATATTTGTGGGTGATCAAAATCTGGACCAGGGGTCAAAATTTAGCTCAAAAATCAAAGTTCTTAGAATTGCCTCAAATCGAACAAGTGCATAGCCCTCATCGTCATGAACCCAACGCAACTCATTTGGGTTCAAACGGGTGTCGGATGAGAGAGATATTGCGTTATGTTCGAATCGTCAAATAGGCAAAAAAAATGTGTTGACTGTACAGTCCATACGGATGCTAACATGGCATGTTCGTACGATGACGTGGCAAAGCTGTATGACATGTGGCAGGGCCGAATTGGCAGGGCCGTACGACACGTGGTGTGTGCTGAGTTGGCAGTTGAGTGAATTATGATATGACACGTGGCATCATTTTGGCAAGTGGTTTGGTGCCACGTGGCCCAGGCATGGGCTGCCACATGGCACCCTGTTATTGGTTTGTTTGTTTAAAAGTTATGAAGTCTGTGGGGATCGAACCCCGAACATCCCCACCATGCATAGCCTTTGCAAAGTCCACGCTACCAACGTACCACACCGTGTTCCTTATTATATATATGGTTTAATATATATTTAAATTTGATTTGTTTTATGGTTGGCACGGGGGTCCGAGCTGGGGCTTAGCCCCAAGCCCCAGTTTCATATGACCGCCCATATGACCTATTCACAACTTGCATGTGCACGGTTTTGTTTTTAAAACGGTTGAGTTTATGCGCCCGCCACTTGTCACAACCACATTCACTCTTAAAGTCTTGGCCCTTTTTGTTTGAGTGCATGGTCACATGGTGACCCTTATGATCACGGCCTTGGCGGTTAGGGGCTAGGCGCACCCATAACCGTCCTACAGTTTGCACCGTTATGTGGTTGCACTTGGTGCTATGTTTTAGCACGATTTTTTGCGCGTGAGCTACGTTGGCCACACAGAGGTGCGTTTTTGCGAACCAGAGACAGCAAGCTTGAAGGAAGAAAATGGCAAGAGGCCTATCTTCTTCATTTTTTGGCCAAATGAGGTGCCGAAAAAGCCCAGCAAGGGGTTTTTTGACGTTCTAAATCCATTGGCATTGTTTTCAAAGGCATTTGAAGACTTATTTTGCATTTTTTTCACCATTGAAGTTTCAGAGAGCTCCAGGGAGCTTGAAGCCCTCATTGATTGAAGTCATGCTCAGATGAGCCCAAGTCTATTTTCTGTGATTGAATAATCATTTTTGGCTAATTGTTATGCTCTAAACACATTGGTATAGGTTTCAGATCCATTTGAGGACTTTTACAGGTGTTTTTTTCCACAAGGAAGCTCAGGGAAGCTCAAGGCCACATGTAGAAGAGGTCATGCACGGATGAGCCATGATCCGTTTTCAGAGTTCTATTAGTCATTTTTGGGGTTTTTGTGTATTTTGAACCCAATGGTACAGTCATTATTTCCATTGGATTTGAGTAGCATATTGTAAAAGGATCTTTGAAAAATTAATCCCAAAGAGCCAAGTCCATTGATGGAGGCTCAAGGAGATGTAGCCCAGAGAGGGGTGAACTCCTTTATCATGTTGTTTTTGTTGTGAGTGTTTGCTGGTTATTATTTGCTGCAAGTTATTTTTGTTGTTGTATTTATGAAAACAACATATTTAATCTTGCAAATACCTCACACATAAACATTTAAAAGATGCATAAACTTGGCACATAATCTATCTTGCATATT
>JASDQU010738343.1:92633-102667 GCA_032191745.1 Picea mariana | reverse complement strand
GGGAATTAGTGCTATGCTCTCCCAATTATTTTCTTCTTATTTCCTCTGATAACAAGGATGCAACTATATCCTCAAACTTTAATATAAACAACTGATTGGTACTAATTATTTCTACAACCAAGTTATCCCAAGAGTCTAGTAGAGAACATAACAAGGTAATACACTTATATTCTTCCTCCAACTTAATATCAGCATAAATAAGTTGACTTACCAGAGTATTAAAAGCATTCAGATGCTTTGTCACAAATTCGTCATCTTCCATCCTAAGAGGAAGTAGCTTCTTTCGCAAAAACAACTTATTTACCAGGGCCTTTGATTGATACAAGTTTCCCAATTTTTCCCACAACTTCTTTGTAGTGTCTTCTCCAAAGACATTCAACAATACCAAATCTAAGAGACAAAGCTGAATGCTACTCCTCTCCTTTCTTTCTAACTTTTCCCAATATTCTTTCGACATAGAAGAAGGTTGCATACCTGAGTCTATAGCCACCCATTATTCATTATCCACTAGATACCCTTAATATTGAGATTCCACAACTCAAAATTTTGTCCATTGAAATTATCGATCTCCACTCTGGAATTGCTCGGCATTTTTTCAATACAAGAATTACCTCTACAAAGCTCCCACTGAATAGGTTTATCACAGGTCTATCATATTCCCAAAGCAAGCCAAACCCTTAGCAACAAAGGTGTCCCCCTAAAGCCAAATTATTTCTCTGATAACAAATGTTAGTTTAAACCCGTTAAGTAAATAATGCATATATATTCCAGAGTAAAAAACAGAAAATAAATTATGGTATTCAGACATAGTACAAAAATATTTTTACCCTGGAAACCCAATCAAGAAAACCAACATTCTCTAAGCTTCGTTGCTCCTTCTTCTCATTATTTTTTCTTATATTCATCCATGTACAATCCAATATATTTTAAGGTACTAGGAGGAAATATGAAGAGCAACAACACAGTTATTACTGAAATAGTTAATAGAAAGATATGAAATGGTAAGCACAATTAAAATATAGATGCAAAAGATGATACATTTATTATCTTGAGAACAATGCTCACTTACCTCTTCGAGGGGGAAACCTCCATCAGAGAAAATCTCAAGTAAAAGTGATTCAACAAGACCATATTTTCCTTGCTTTCTAACCCTATATATACTATTTCTATATTCTTGAGAACATTTTAGAGGAAGAACTTTCTAGAGGCAAAACCTTCTAGTAAGTCTTCTTACAGAAGACGTGTTCACATTTTTACATAGGCTTTATTTACTATTGATGGAATTTGTTACATAGAAAAAAAATTTATTCTATCTACTTGAGGGTTTAGGGATGTTAGGACACTAATATGACCTCCCCCTTAAAAAACAACCTTGTCCTCAAGGCTTGAGATGTGGGAATCACTGCAGAATGGTGAGTGGCTCCCATGTGGCATCCTTGGGTTGTGTATACTTCCATTGTACTAAAAATTCCTAAATTTTGTGTTGATAGAGACAACGCTCACATTGGGCCAGAACTACTTATGGATGCAACCAAATGGAACCTTCTTCATCCAATTCAAGCAGAGTAGTTTGAATCTAGAACTTGGTTCCAATCACTTTCTTTAAGAAATAAACATGAAAATTTTGATGGAGATTAGAATGACTAGCAAGGGATAACTTGTAATCCATGGGACCTATACACTTGAGGATTATATAAGGGCCATAAAACTTTGGAGAAATTTTCTGGTAGTGATATGCTTTGAGGGAAGTTTGCTTATAATATTGTAGAGGAAGAAACATTTAATCCCCTTCAGCAAAATGTCGTTCGGAACGACACTGATCAACTTGTTTCTTCATTCTATTTTGGGCCATGACCAAATTCTCTTTGATGGTCTGTAGAACTTTAGCTTGGACTGTAAGGGTTATGTCCACCTCCTGGACCTTGAAGACACCGGGAAGGTAAGATAAAATAGAGGGTGGATTTTGACCATAGATTGCCTCTAAATTAATCATGCAAGTAGCACCATGGTAAGATGTATTGTGCCACCATTCATTGAGTGGTAACCACTGAATCCATTGAGATTGGCATTCAGATGCGAAGAACCACAAATATGCTTCCAAGAACTTGTTTATGGATTTAGTTTGACCATTAGTCTGGGGATGATAGGTAGTGTTGAGATGCAATTGGGTGCCCTGGAGCCTGAAAAATTATTGCTATAAGTTTCTTGTGAAAGTTGGATCATGGACAGAGACAATAGATTGGAGAATTCCATGGAGTTTGAAGATATTGTCCATGTAAACTTGAGCAATTGTGGAATCTTTAAATGGGTGTTGGAGGGCACAAAAATGAGAATATTTGGAAAGGATATTAACCACAACCATGATGACTGATTTATTGCTAGATTTGGGTAATCCAACGATGAATTCCATAGAGATATTGGTCCATATAGCAGGTGAAATAGGGATAGGTTATAGTGTGCATGGAGTTTTGATTGTTTCCCCCTTGTTGCATTGGAAAGTATAACATTCGGCCACAAAATTGTGTATGTCCTATTGCATGCCTTCCCCAAAAAGGAACATTTGATCCGTTCATATGTTTTGTGAAAGCTATAATTCCCATCGGTTGGAGAAGCATGAAGTTCAGAGAGCAGGGTGGATTTAAAGTGGGGTTGTTTTCTCAAATACAAACGGCCTTTATAGTGAAGCTCCTCATTTTTCCAAGTGTATCCTAAATATGCATTAGTGTCATGTTGAAATTGTAGGATTATGATATAAATTTGGGGATCTTGGAACCATTCATGTTGAACTGTCTTTAACCAATCAGATACAATGAAGGAGAGTGAAAAGAGGGACCCTTCTTCTTACTATTTCCTAGAAAGAGAATCTGCAACCACATTCTCTTTTCCCTTCTTGTAAATGATCACATAATCATAGTCGAACATTTTGGTCAACCACTTTTTTTGCTTGGGGAATGAAATCCTTTGTTCCAAAAAATGTTTGAGGCTACAATGACCAATTTTAATTTGGAAGCATTGCCCAAGAAAGTAAGGATGCCATATATCCATCGCATGCAAAATAGCCAACATTTCCTTTTCATAGGTGGATTTTCCCAAGTGTCTCTCAAATATTTGTTTACTAGTGAAGGCCAATGGTATGCCTTCTTACATGAGAACTACCCCAATTCCTTTCCCAAAGTCATCACACACCAAAACAAAATTCTTTGTGAAGTTGGGCAGTGCCAAAACTCGATTTGTACACATATATTCTTTCAAAACTTGGAAGGATTGATTAGTGGTTGCATTACAACTAAAATCATTCTTCTTAAGGAGGGTCGTGAGTGGGGCTGCAATTTTTCCATAATTTTGGACAAAATTTTGATAATATCCAATTAAACCAAGGAAATATCACAAACTTTTAAGTGTTGTAGGGTGGGGCCAATCCTTCATAGTTTCTATTTTCTTAGGATCCACACAGAGACCATCCTTACCAACAATATGGACAAGGTATTCTAATTTAGAAGCTCCAAAGGAACATTTAGACTATTTGAGAAAGATTTGATGCTAAGAAAGTAAGTGTAAGACTTGATCCACATGGGAAAGATGGGCTTGCCAAGTTTTACTATAAATGAGGATATCATCAAAGAATACCTATACAAAACGACGAAGGAAGGGGCGGAATACATGATTCATGAGACTTTGGAAAGTGGAGGGTGCATTACATAGGCCAAAGGGCATGACCAAGAACTCATGATGGCCTTCATGAGTACAAAAGGTAGTCTTGGGAATATTAGCCTCCTTCATACATATGTGGTGGTAGTCAAAACACAGATCAAGTTTGGTAAAGAATTGGGAACCACTCAGTTCATCAAAAGGTCATCAATGACTGGAATGGTAAATTTATCTTTCATGGTAATTCTATTGAGGGTTCAAGAATCAAGGCACATGCACCAATTACCTTAATTATTAAGTATCATGACCATGGGAGAGGAAAAATAGCTTCTACTAAGGCGGATGACACTCGCAACTAACAATTCTTGAATAATTTTCTCAATTTCATTTTCCCGAGCAAATGGGTGACAATAAGGGAAAACATTGGGAGGAACAATACTAGCGAGAAGTGGAATGGAATGATCATGAGGGGCATGGGTGGGTGGGAGTCCTTGGGGGTTTCCAAAAACGGATTGGTGTTTGGAGAGTGCAAGCTCGAAACCAAATATAACAGGAAATGTATTTACATAATATATATTACTTTTTATTTGATATATTATTCAATTTACAACAACGTGTATATATACACGTAAATGAGAAAAGACACATATTTTTAGACAAAATGTCATGGATTTACATTTAATTAGTTTTAAACGTAATATACAAATAAAATATATATTACAAGTTAGCCCTTCTTGAAAAGCTTCATCCTCGAAGCATGGGTAAAGATGAATGTTTAGATCTAAACTCCTCATCTTCCCAAGTAGAGATTCATCTTTAGGTAAGTTCTTTCATTTGATTAGATACTCATTAATTCTTCTAGAACACGGGAATTTGGTTCATACTTCCAATATACCTTTAGGAAGTAGAATTGAATTTCCTTCTTCATCTAAAAAAGGCAATTATGTTTGTATATGGACTGTAGGACTCAATTTTTTCTTCAAACAAGAAACATAGAAAATGTCATGCAATTTTCCTTTATTTGGAATATCAAGGGTATAAGCAACTTGACTGATTGTCTTTCGAATTTGATAGGGCCCATAAAACTTAGGAGCCAATTTGTGTTTTTTGTGATTTTTAGGAGAACTATGTTTGTAAGGTTGTATTCGAACAAATACCCAATCTCTTGTCATAAATTCTCGGTCGATTCTTCTTTTTTCAGTTTGTTGTTTGATTTAGTTCCTTGCTTGTTCGATGTGAGCTCTAAGAGTGCGTAAAACTTCATCTAATGTAGCTAGATAGTCTTTCATGGAAGAGACTTTGGAATTGAAAACATATTCCTTAATTGAGGGAGGCAAATAACCATACAAGGCTTCAAACGAGGACATTTTTGTCAAGGTATGATATGTACTATTGTACCACCATTATGCCAAATGTAAACAATTAATCCATTGTGTCTAATGATCATTCACAAAATTCCTTAGAGACCCTTCAAGGCATTTATTAACCACTTTAGTCTGGCCATCTATTTGGGGATGCTATGAAGTACTCATGGTTAAGGATGTTCCCACTTGGTGAAATAGTTCTTACCAAAAGTTTCTAGTGAACTTGGGATCCCTGTCGCTTACAATAACTTTTGGAAATCCATGAAGCTTAAAAATACTTTTAACATGGCTATCGGTGACTTGGCTAGCCTTGGATTTCAAAGAAATCCCAAAAAAGTGGGCATATTTGGTTAGTCGACCAACAATTACAAATATAACATATTTTCCTTCATAGGTAGGAAAACCAGTGATAAAGTCCATGGATATTTTAGACCATTTTTGGACTAGAACATAAAGGGGTTAAAGAATACCTAAAGGAGCGATTGTTTCAAAGTTTTTTCATTGACAGGTGTCACATTCTAACACATATTTCTAAAGGTCAGAGTGCATACCCCTCCAAAATAAAGACTGCCATATATTGTAGTAAGTTTTGAAAAAACCTACATGGCTTGTTGTGGGAGAATCATTATTTTCCTTCAAAACTTGGAGTTTGAACTTGGACGAGTTGGGTAAATTTACCCTTTGTTTGTACCATAGTATGTCATTCTCCCAAGTGAATTTAGGATTTGTAGTTGGATTGCTTTGCACTTCCTCTATTAGCTTCCTTATCTATGAATTTTTGACATACTTAGTTTGAACTTCTGAGATCCATTCGGGAATGATGATGGAAATAGCACATAATGTAGCGTCATTATCAAGTTTCCTTGATATCTCATCCGCAACCAAATTCTCCCTTCCTTTTTTATAAAGAATATAGAATTCAAAGACTTGGATTTTTCTTGCCCATTTTCACTGCTCTGATGAAAGATTCTTATGAGTTAGAAAATACTTCAAGCTATTGTGGTACATTTTCGTGACAAATTTCATTCCCAACAAGTATTGTTTCCACTTAACCAAGGCATGCATAATTGCCAACATTTCTTTGTCATATGTTGATTTTGTTTTCTCCCTTGGTTTGAATTTTCTACTTTCGAATGTGATGGGATGATTATCTTTCATAAGTACGACACATAATCTTGTTCTTGGAGCATCACATTCAAAGAAAAATGTTTTGGAGAAATCTAGTGTTGTCAAAACCAGGGTGGATGTCAATAAGATCTTCAACCTTCTAAAACACACTTAAGCTTCGTCATTCCATTTAAAAACATATTTTTTCAATAATGTTGTTAATGGGGCCACAAATTGCATGTAGTTTCAAACAAATCTTCTGTAGTACTCGATAAGACCCAGGAATCATCATAATGATGTGATTGATTTAGGGCTAGGCCACTCAATAACTACCATAATTTTCTTCGGATCAACCTTGATTCCTTCATATAATACAACATGCCCCAAAAATAATATCTCTTTTTGTCCAAAACTTCATTTAGATTCGTTAATTTAGAACTTATTTGCTTGAAGGATTTTTAATACTGTCTTTATGTGCTTGAGGTGTGAGTTCTAGTTCTTTCTATAAACAAGGATATCATTGAAGAAGAGAAGTACAAACTTTCATAGGTACAGACAAAATAAATCATTCATTACTTATTGGAAGGTAGCGAGAGCATTGGATAAACCGAAGGGCATGACCCGAAATTCGTACAACCCTTTATGGGTATAGAAAGTAGTTTTGGGAATGTCTTCTTCTCGAATTCTTATTTGGTACTAACATGATTTCAGGTCTACCTTGGAGAAATATTTAGCACCATGAAGCTCATCCAATAAATCATCCACAATTGGATTGGAATTTTATCCTTTATAGTAATTTTGTTCAATGCTTGATAATCAATACAGAGTCTATATGATCCATCCTTTTTCCTAACAAGTATGATCGGAGCTGAGTAAGGACTCTTACTTCATGTAATAACACCACGGTATAATTATTCTTGAACCAAGCGCTTGATTTTTTGGTATGTCGGTGCAACTATCTGTAATATTTTTTTCTAATTGGGGCAGAACCAAGGATAAATTCTATGATGTGGTCTCTAGAACAAGGTGGAGGAATCCCATGAGGAGGTTCTTGAAAAATAGTGTCGTATTTTCCAAGAATTTTGTCTAATTTCTTTGGATCATATTTTTTTTCCTCATTAGTAATTCCCTCTATTGCAGAGCAATATAAGAAATAATCTTGGGCCCCCTTTTCAATCATTTTTTCCATCATATTGGACGAGAATATTTGTGGGGGAGGACAGTTAATTCCATGTAATTTGTACTTTTCCCCATTTTCATAAAATCTTATCAATTTCTCTTGTAAGTTTAATCCAACGGTACCAAGCATGTCTAACCATTGGGCCCCCAAGACAATATCTACCCCTTCAATTGGAATAACATACATAGGAGATTTTATTTTGTAGTCATTCCTAGATACTACTACCTTGTGGCATTACCCGTCACAGGAAGTAGTCCTATTTCCCGCGATGGAGACTTGAAATTCAGAGGTAGGTTGAATGAATATTTTAATTGACTTGTTATCTTCGTATCTATAAAGTTATGTGAATTTCCACTATCCATGAGCACTGTTACTTTAGTTTTCTTAACATAGCCATAAACTTTAAGAGTTTGGGGCTGAGAAATACTTGTCATTGCGACAACAGAGAGTGTCGGACTTGAGTTTTGATTTCTTGACTCATGGGGATTTTGTGAGTCTTCATTATTTGTTTCTTCATCAGTTGAAGATATGTCCCTACTTCTTTGTCCTTGTCCTTGTCACTCTTGTCTATTTCACAATGAAAAAATATTTTTTTTTTGCACTTATGGCCTAGTTTCAAATTAGGTGCATTACATTTAAAACATCGGTCCTTATCTTATCTCCTATCTGGTATCCATGTCCTTTTGTGAGGGGAAATGTATTTGGATCTAGAGTCTTTGAGTGAGCACCATGATGTATTTTGATATACCTTAAGTTTCTTTTCAACGATTTTGGCTTTCTGACGAGCTTGCTCAATATCTTTAATGTCAAGTAATTCGAGCTCATTTCAGATGTTTTCCTTCAACCCTGATAAGGCTATTTGAAGTAGCCAATCTTCTAATATATTAGGGACATGTGTGGCTAACACATGTAGATTCTAAAAAAATTCCTCCACTATACCAGACTGTGTAATCGGGTGAGTTTAGTAAAAACCCCCTTTTTCTTTTGTGTCGAGAAAACGTAGGAAGAAGTTATTTTTTAATACAACCCTTTCTCTTGCTAGAGATTTGGATTTTTCTCTCCATCATAGGAACCATTCATACACAAATTCCTTTAGATGTATAGATGTGACATTAATTTTTTCTTCATAATCAAAAATCTAGTAATACCTAAAATACTGCTTGGTTTTATTTACCCATCTTGTTGCTTCTCTTGCGTCGGATCCATCAAATTATGGAACAATAATCTTCGCCTTGGGAATGTCAATATTATATGTCCCCATGTTGGACGATTAGTGTGATTGGGGAGGCACCCAGTGTGAAGTTGAATTACTGGGCATTATATTCCCATTCACTATTACTTCAAGCTCGATTCTCACGTCATTGTAATTTATGTTGCACTCTACTTGTTCTTCATTCAATTTCCCAATTTTTATATCCAACGAAGTATTTACTTGATTTTATAAGGCCTACACAAAACTCTTTGAGGCCTTCGCTTAGCTCCAACGTGGAGGGATAATTGTCGTCTAATCCTCCTGCCTTTTTCTTTGTTTCTTTGGGATTTTTCTCTGATCTCCTCATTTTTTCTCGTCGTTAAGAAGGAACAAGATATCTATTAATGAAAGAGGAAATGAGGGTTCACTATGAGGGAAATGAGGGCTCACTATGAAATATATATTTCATATTTCATATATATTAAATATAATGAGGCTCACTATGAGGGAAATGAGGGCTCACTATGAAATATATATTTCACGTTTCATATACATTAAATATAATGAGGCTCACTATGAAATATATATTTAATATTTAATATTTTACTATTAAATATATATATGATGAGGTGAATGATCAAGGATATGTATGAGATATATGCAGAATGGTGGATATATGCGAGGGTATGAGGGTAGGGTAACAAATATGGGGAAAGGAATGAGGCGAATTGGTATGGGTATGCGAAATCGTAAGGGAATGTGTATGGAATGGAATGGTTTGAATAATGAAGAGGGGAGATCATGGTGGAGATCTGGTGGGAAGAGAATCATGGATGACGGTGGAGGAGGCAGACTTGGTCGTGGGGTGCACGAGAATGAATGTGGAGGAGGTGGGGTTGGTCGGGGTGTACGGGAACGAAGGCAGAGGAGGTGGGGTTTGTCGCAGAAGGTAGTGATATTAAACAAATTTGAGAGTCTATGAAATGCAAGGAGAATGTGGGTGGGCGGAGAGGGATGATGTACCAATGAAGAGAGGGGAGGACATACATGCTTAAGGAAGAGAGACGAGGGTTTGGAAGTCGCGGGATGGAACGCTCTAATACCAATTGCAAGATGGAAACGAAATATAACAATAAATGTATTTACACAATGTATATTATTTTTAATTCGATATCTTATTCAGTTTACAACAACTTGTATATATACACATAATTGAGTAAAGTCACGTTTGTTTAGACAAAAGGGTGTGACTTTACATTTAATTAGTTTTAAACGTAATATACAAATCAAAGATATATTACAAAGAGGATAAATTGCATGTCAAGATGAACAATGGGGGAAGGAGTCTCAACTGCTTGAATGACATGGAACTAAGAAATAATTCCAAAATGACACTTTTTTAGGAGTTTTCCCATTCGGTGTGAACTAATAATCTTGGGGGAATTGATCGTGATTCCTTGGAACTTGTACCGATGTCCATCTTGTTGGAAACTCAAGTATAATTCCTTTAATTCTGTGGTGATGGGACCTAGCATGCGTAACC
>JASDQU010738343.1:40403-73949 GCA_032191745.1 Picea mariana | reverse complement strand
TAAAAGTACCAAATCTCCTTGTTTGAATGCTTTCTTCTTGATATGTCTGTCATGGTAAGCCTTTTCTCGTTCTTTTTGTACCTGCTGATGAAATCCTGCAATGAACCTGTCTTCCTCTAGTTCTATCAACTGCGCGAGCCTATCTTGAACAACGTCGATGTCGTCCATACCTGTAAATGATGCAAATATTAAACTAGGAACCAAGTATTCCATAGGTACCACTGCTTCCAAGCCATAAACTAACTTGAAGGGACTCTGTGTTGTTAACTTTTTGCAAGTAGTTCGATAATCCCATAAAACTGCTGGAATTCTCAAATCTCGGTCATCTCTGTTAACACTGCAAATATTAGTCAGCGTTGTTTCCAAGATCTTATTGAAATCTTCGACTGTACCATTTGTTTGTGGGTGGTATGGTATGTTCTTCTGATGGTGAACTTCGAACTCCTAAGTCAAGGCTTCAATAGTTTTGTTAATGAAATGTGTGCCTTGATCACTCATAAGGATCTTCGGGTATCCAAATCTGGTTATGATATCATCAAAGATGAACTGCGCAGTTGTAGTTGCATTACAGTCCTTAACTTCTCTTGCTTCTGCCCATCTGGTCAAATACTCTTTAGTAGTGATAATGTATCGAGCTCATGTGCGCTTTCTTGGTGGGTCGATAGGTCCCACAAAGTCAATAGCCCATTTCTCAAATGCCTGTATAGTCAACTGAGGTGGTAAAGGCATCTCATCTCTTCTTGAAGGATTCCCTACTCTTTGGCATACATCACAAACTCTATAGTATTCCTTAGCATCCTTATGTAGAGTGGGCCACCAGAGGTCAGCTCTGAGAACCTTCTGTGTTGTTGCTTTCCCTGCATAATGTCCTCCTGCGATGCCTTCATGTGCTTCTGCAAGAATCAATGGTCTTTCAGACTCTATAACACATCTTCTTAAGATCTCATCTGGTCCCATCTTATATAACTGTCCAACTATAAGTTAAAAATCTACAACGCGAACTACCAATTGTTTCTTCTGAATAACTGTATACTCACGAGGTGCAATTCCTATGGATAGGAAGTGGACTATCTCGACGAAGTGATCATCAACTTTTCTAATGGCCAACAACTGTGCATCTGGTAGTGTGTCATCCAAATTGGTAGGTTCCTCTCCATGTTCTAACCTGGATAAGTGGTCAGGTCTTTTATTCATTCTTCCTGGCTTGACCACGATCTCAAAATCATACTCCTGGAATAATAGTAGCCATCTGCATATTCTTCCCCCCAACACTAGCTTGTTGACTAAGTACTTCAATGCAGAATGATCAGTGAACATCTTAAAATGTCCTCCCAACAAGTAGTGTCTAAACTTCTGCAGTGCATATACCATAGCTAAGCCTTCTCTTTCAGTGGTAATATGATTCATTTCAGATGTAGATAGCTTTCTGCTAGCAAAGGCTATAGGGTGGTCAATATCTCTTACACCTGGTTGTGCTAAGACTGCTCCTAGTGAAATGGACAAAGCATCGACATGAACATTGAACTCCTTACTCCAATATGGAAAAACCAAGATAGGCGCAGTGACCATTTTCTGCTTTAGTGTGTCGAAGCTCTATTGGCATTCTTTTGTCCATTGAAACTTACTATCCTTCTTTAATAACTTTTCCATAGGTGTTGTTATCTGTGTGTAACCCTTAATAAACTTTCTATAATATCCAGTGTGTCCCAATGCAGTGTGCAGTTGTCTAATCGAAGTAGGAGGAGGTAGATCAACAATGATATCAATTTTGGAAGGATCTACCAACGACCCCTGCTTACACACAATGTGTCCTAACAACACACCAAAAGGTGAAAAGAAAATACACTTCTTCAAGTTCAGGGCAATCTGACATTGCCTGCACTTATCTAACATTAATCTCAAACATTCAATATGATCTTTCAGAAGACTAAAAATGGTCCAGTCATCAAAGTATGCCTCCAAAAACTTATGTAAAAATTCCTTAAACGCTTCGACCACCACCCTAGAAAATATGGTTGGTTCATTCTTCAAACCAAAAGGCATCACAATGTACTGAAAAGAACCCCATTTTGTTGCAAATGTAGTCTTATGTTTGTTTTCCTTAGCAATTTTGATCTGGTGATAGCCTAAAAATCCATATGTGAAAGAATAAACTTCATGTCCTCCTACATTATCTAGAACTTCATCAGTAAAAGGTGTAGGGAATGGATCATGTAAACATGCATCATTCAATTTCCTTAGATCTACACAGATTCTGATTTCTCCTGACTTCATATCCTGGACCACCATAGGGCTGATCCATTCAGATTCTTCAACTGGTTCTATGATTCCTGCTTCCAACATTCTATCTAATTCAATCTTAACTTTCTGCTTGTAATTGGGATTCAGTCTGTAAGGCCTCTGCCTGATAGGTCTTGCATCTGCTCTCAAAGGGATCTTCACTTGTTCCATGGGTCCTTTAATGCCCTTCATGTCTGTGAACTTGGTTGGAAACAAGTCCTGATACTCATGCAATAGTTCTGTAATCAATCTAGCACACCTTCGCATAGAGACTTAATACATTTTGTTCTGCCAATTTTCCAATGCTTCTTCTAAATCTGATGAGCATGCACTTTCACTTCGCCAACTTAGATTTCCATCTATTGTAGGATTAATGTAATCTTGTTGTCCTGCTGTCAGTTTATAGATGTTCTCTAGCTCGTAGGTGCGGTCTTCTTCCCTTATAGGTTCTGTGTATCTGCAACCTTCATTAGGATCAAGAGGTGCAATGACCCTAAGACCATCACCCTCAAATGTCATTCTTCTCTTTTTTAGGTCAACAACAATCAAATTGTTGAAATCCCAATAAATACCCAACAGCATAGGATAGGGACAACTATCATCAACTATCTCAATCACTTCGAAGTATACAAATGTCCTCTCTCCATCGATGTCTACAGAGACGTGTTCTAGTCTTCCAAAGGGGCTCAACGCCTGTTGATTAGCCATCCTAAGCCTAATAGGAGAGTAAATCAATTTAGGCTTTCCCATCAATACCCAAGTCTGCTTCATCATAAAATTTACTTCTAATCCTAGGTTGAGGACCACATAGTCTACGTCGTAGTCTCCAATCTGAACACTAAGGTGTAGTTCCTTGCTTTTCCTCCTTTTCCTAGATACTTGATTCACAACTCTACTCAGCAGAGGATCTATTCTTCTGATTTCATACTATCATATCAGGTGTTGTAGTTCCTGCACAGCTCTTTCATCTTTAATCAAATTGATACAAGTATATAAGAAGTCCATAAGCCTGCTTACCTCTTTTCCTTGCCTAAGTGGGACAGACTGATCGAATGTTGGAGGCATTTCACATTCCCTTACTTCTGGTTGTGCCCTAGATGAAGAAGCCTTCTCTCCTACAAATTCTCTCCTTGCTTCCTCAAAAGTGTGTTTTTCTTTCCTTGGATCAAACAATTGTGTCTTCTTTGCAACTCTTCTGATCCTTGATCCATCTGTAGTCTTTCCTGGAGTCACCCTATCTTCTCGTGTAACAATGCCTCCTCTAGTAATAACAATGACTCTAGGATCTTGGCCGTGAGGTTCCGTTGATATTAGTTGGACTTGTTGGTTTCCACCTCCTCTTTCCTGAAGTTTAGCTAATAATATTGGACAATCTTCAATGACATNTCGACCTCAACCCATACCTCCTCCTCGTCCTCTTCCTCTGAAACCACCACGAGCATTGAAGTTTCCTCTTCCGGGGGAGTTGAACTGCACAATATTTCCTTCTTGTTGTAGTTCTCCTTGAATTCTATATGCATCCCTTGATCTTTCATGCATGAGGTCATAAGCCCTACAATCCTTCTCATCATGTCCCACAGATTTACAGAATGTGCAATAAAGATTGGTGGGTGTTTGGACATATTTTTACATATAATAACATTCACCAGGGTGATCTCTGGTTCTACATACCTCGCACCATGGTACAGTAGCCTGCTTCAAAGGGTTAGGGGCTCTAGAGGCCAAGTATTCATTAAATAAGGGATGGTGCTCTTTGTCATGGCCCTCTGATTTACATCTGATACACCAGATGTCTTCTCTTCTCTTCTCTCCTTTCCTTTATCTTTCTTCATGTCTTCGACCTGTAAAGATAAACTAGTTAATTGATTCAAAATCTGACTCATACCTGGACTGGATTCTCCTACAGGGGTTGCTTCTAGTTTCATGGAAATTTCTAATGCCTCAGCCTACGAAGCAACCTTCTGTTGCATCAAAGGAACTCTAATGTGTGGCAGGAGGGCGGCGATGAACCATTCCTTATGTTGTTCGTCGGGAATCTGAAAACTTAAATGGCTTGTCAGGGTATTAAACCTATGATCAAACTCCCAAATAGGTTCAATTACCTTCTGCTTGATTTCCTTCAACTCTATAATGCATTGTGACTCCGACTTAGGCTTCTTGAACTCTGCACTCAATGCAGCCTTAATGTCATTCAGTGGCTTAGGTTGTACAGAACCTGAAACAAACTTCATATACCAACTCAATGCACAATCCCTCGGGGTAGTACTAAACTGAGCTCTCTTAACAGCTTTGTCGGTGACTTTCTTAATGCTTCATACAGCTTCGCATAAGAACCAATGCTGGTCAGGATCCTCAGATCCATCTCCTCTGAAAATGGGTAACCTCATTTCATCTGCCATGGATCTTCCCTATTTTCTCGACTGAGTATGTACTAAAGTGCTTGTAACAGTACTATGAGTGCTCCGATTACTCTGGTTACTTAATGCTACTAAAACAACAATAGGAGTAATAATACTTACTTCGACAGTAGGCACAGTCCTTGAAGTTTTTGGTTCTTCTCAACGAAGTCCCTCGGCCTTTGCTTCCTCTGCCCTTGTGAACTTTGAATACTCTTCATCTGATCTCCCCTCTTCCTCTCCACTGTAGAAATCTCTGTCTTGTGCCAATGGCCCGTAGCTCTGCATAAACAGGTTCACAAGAGGAACCTTTCTGAATGATCTCCCACTGCATGTTTGTCCAGCCTCTGTGTCACTGTTGTTGTCTGAATTTTTTAACATTAGCTTTAAAGTCTATTGATTATTGTATCTTTAGGATATTCTTCTCATGCAATAGCATCTTAATCTTTAGTTTCAAAAAGTGTAGAAACTTTCCTCTAGGTCCCTTGAAGAAATATCTCTCTGCTTGACTATATGATTCTACTATGTTGATAGCAAACTCAGTAATGTACCCTCCAATAGTGTTATCAAACCAGAGATCCACCGCTCTAGACACAATGTTATCGACTCTCTTGACTTTCTTAATCAACATCGTTGTCCAAACCACAAGTGGTTTAGATCTAATCTCAAACTAAGTATCTTCTAATCTGGCTAACCACTCGTACAATTCCTTGTGAACTCCTGCAAAGAAAATCTCATGGACATCAGTAAAGATGTACCTTCCCAACCAGTCTTTTGTACTAATTGTTGTATCATTTTCGCCACTTGAATGAGCAAAAGAGGGACACTTGCAAATCCAATTGGATCAGCTGAATAGGAAAAAAGTTAGTGTAGAGTCAAATGACTCAATCACATGAAATAAACAAACAACTAAGCTAATAACAACTAAAGAAACAAAACTACAATGCATAAGAAAATTAGAACCAAAATTATTCAAACAATTGACCAATATTCATGCCACCAATGGAGAGATTATATTAGTGGGCAAACACTAAGAGAAAAGGGGGACTTATGGATCCCCTCTTCCTCCAAGGGAGGGCTCTTGAGTCCCCTATGTGAGAGCTCTTCTTACAAATGGAAAAGAAGAAATGAAATGGTGAAGAAATCCAAGCCTATTCCCTCAAGAGGTGAGGTGAATAGATTAATTAAATGATGCTAGTATGCTCCAAGAAGGAAAGAGGTTCCTTGTAGGAGAATAGAGGCAGCATAACAATATAATGAGATTCTTGAATTCATAGTGCACCCATGGCCTCTTTTTATAGAAAATCTTTGAGGCATTATGCAATCAGTCTTTAGTGTGAACAAGGGGCCCTTTAGGGCACCCTTAGGTCTTTGACCATCCCCCCAGCTCATATTTGAAGGTCAAATCAACCTGGGAGTTGAACTAGAAGTGGGTGAGGGGCCGACAAGAACCATAAATGTATTGTTCTCAAGTGTGCATGGCTTTTTGCGTACACAGTCGCGCATTGAGCGCATGTGCGCTTTTTTGGCCTGCACATGTGCACGCACTTTCTGTATTGTTTCTGCACATGTCAATTTTATAACCAGTTGTATAGTTTGTGCCCTTTGGAAATGCATTTTTGGGGCTATGAATGAACTAATAGGTGTTTGGAGATATTGGATTCCTGTAACTATTTGCGGATGAAATTTCGGTGATAATAGATGCCCCCTGATGTATGAGGTTAGGAGCATACGTATAGCCGAAATAGATCAATGTTTCTTCTACTGAGAGTACCATTTGTAAGAAAGAATGCTTATAAGAACTGCAAGAGTGATCCCTTGGAGAGAGAGGGGAAACTGTGGGACCCAAACCTTTCTCTAGGTGTGGGAAAAGAAAAATTGTATACAAACGAGGTGGGCATGCCCCATGCTCGTGTCATGTAACTCAAATGTGTAAGACAGTAACTAAATCTATATGATGATGTAGATAACTACAACACCCTCTGGGGCGGTTTGATAATAGCAGAGGACGATTCTGATGGTGAACATACTCTGAGAAGAGGCGATGACACCTATAAGAAGTGTCAATGACTCGCAGGCATTGATGGCCCAACAAATTTCAAAGGTCTTCGGCTAGTATAAAAACAACTGCAATAGTCACAAAGTAAGAAACATTGTAACATGAGATTGTGTTGAAGTTGAATGTTATGGGGGTCAACGACATTAGGGAGAAATGATGGTTCTTCCTATGTCGTCCGAGACTCCTCATTGTAAAGGTAATGAGAGTCAAGATAATGTCACCCTTCTGGAAACTATGTTGATGTCGACAGAAAGGGAGACGTGACTCCAAGAAGCAAAGGGCTTCATGAAATCCACTGGATGAGATCGGGAACTGATGAGGAACATGGACAAAGTCAAGATGAGTTGAGGCTCAAAACTTCCCTTGGTTGGGGATAGATGTGAAGTATGAGTGGCAGCAACCGTGAAACTAAAGCTAGCGGTAGGGGGACGACTAGACGTGGGTTAAATTGTGCCAGAGGCATGACAAAGTGAAAAAACTCAAAGATCGGAGGTACATGGATTGTGGGATACCCAAGGTTTATGGATGATGTCAACAATAGTAGAAGGTAATGAATGCCCCAACCAAGGGTGACAGGGGTTGCTTTGCCGAAAAAGAAGGTCACTAAAGGCGATGACAAAAAGCTATGTAAATGTTGGAAAGAAAGGCTTTGTACAACTACCAAATGAATAAAGAAAAATTTGGGATAAGTGTGTCGATACAGAACAGGTGCCCCAGTGTAAGATGGTTTGGTCTGTGAGGGCGCAAGTTGAGTGGAGAACTGGTGGAGGGTGGGGGCCCCATAGGTGGGTTTTTGTATGAGGTAAATGAATGGAGGGCAATCTGCAGATGGGAAAACTTACTATGGATGAAATGGAGGGTTAATGATACTGCGGAGGTGTAGTCAAATGAGAATCGTGAGGAGATATCCTGGGAGTCCATTGGGAAGGCTAGCAAAATGAGGAGAAGGAGTATGTGGCTAATTCTCGAACATGCGTAAGACTATCGGGACTCCCATCCCTAGGGGGTGAAAGCGGCATGAGTGTCAAAGTGCCAAAAGGGGATTATGAATGGGACAACTCATGTAGGGGAGAGTGCTACCGAGTGACAGTACTTAAAATGCAGCGGAGGTGATACTACTGCAGAGCCAGATGGGGGGATCCTAGAGGTAAATTTCATAGGGTGTGACTGGGAGATGCAATTGATATTCAGAGGAATGATTACATGCTAGTGTCGATCATATACATGGAGGGGTTGCGCTGGTATGTGATGACCAAGTACCTACAAACATTAAAACCAAATACCCGACGTGAACAATATCTGAAGATAAAGAACATATAACAGTTATTTGATAATTTTGAACATGAGCATGCGTACCTGGGCGTGATGTGAAAAAAATGCTCCCCCAGGGCCGAGGATGGATGGTGACCCGGGGAATGTGACTGTGTAGGTGGCGGGATCCTGATCCTTTGGCTGAAGACGGATCAAAAAACAGATGCTTGGAGCTCCTGTAATTAAGCATGGAAGTTAGGCAAAAGGGACTATATATAGTTGTAGGGCCCACATTGCCACCTCATTTGTACTTGCTGCCATAGTGAGTTGACGAGAGGTTTTTAGAGGAGATTTGGAGATTCCGAGAGTTCGAGCCAGCCGATACAGGATTTGTGAGAGCCAGGTTAGTTGTCTCATCCTCCTGCATAGTAGTTAGGGTTTCTTTTTTGGGCAGGGTCATTGTTGGGTTATGAAAAAGGTACAAATATCCTCCTTATTCCCACAGTTCATGATACAATCTTGATTGACTTTTCTGTTAATTAGGGATAAATAGGATAGAAAATGATTAATATGTCTTCTAGTGATATTATTGAAGTTATGTTGAATAGATTCTAAAATACGATTGCAATTGTTTGATTCTATTACAGGATTAGATAAATATTGTCAAAACCGAAATAGCAAAGGAAATCTTGAAGATGCGTGAGTTATTGGAGGTTAAGGACTTTTGGCACAAAGCGGTTTTAAAGATGATTTGATTTTCTATATTGTAACTTTATAATAGTAAAGAAATACTGAGAATCTTTCGATCCTCAAGATGGCTTGATTTACTTAGATTGTTGTATATATAGAGGATAATAGATCCTGAAAGACAATCGAAGAATTGCGTTCAAGTATTCAGACTCAGAGTTACTCCGCGCAAGCAGTTTTTGTGAATGATGTACTAGCTATGAAGTTAATAAAAGATTTTATCGTTTTCACCATTTCCACATATTGAGTTTCTAATAGCAGTGCTTCTAAAGACCAAGGGCCCAGTCTAAAGGAGCTATTGTTTCAGCTGTAATTGTATCAGTTTCATTCATGTTTTATGATTCAATTCTCTTTTACAATAGTTAAGACGAATGCATAAGCGTGTTAATGATTTCATACTGTTTTGCATACAGAAGATAGACATTTCTTTTGAGTGTTAATGATTGTTGATTCCAATTTCTATTACCGAAGTTTGTTGCTGGACAGTTCCTCATGTTTTCATATGCGTTGTTCCTTTTACTTAGATTCACATTTGTTGTTCCTTTCAAATAGATTACATTTGCCATTCCTTTCAGTTAAAGTTACAAATGATGTTCCTTTCCGTTCAGTTATAGTTGTTGTCCCTTTTGATTAGATTACAATTGTTGTTTCTTTCCATTAGAGTAAATTGCTATTTCCTTTCCAGCAATTCGATTCATAGTTAATAGTTAATTCTGCATGTCTTTTACTTAGATTCAATCATTGCTTCTTAGTTAAATGAATTCATCAGATTAGCTAGTTCCTTTTCATTCACAACATGTTAGTAATCATATTTCAATTATGTTAAATAAGATCTTAGTCTTAGAATCTTTAAATGAACATTTGAGGAACTTGATTGTGGATAAACCCAGTTTGCTTTAGCTACGTGGTTTTAGCCTCTACAAGATATCTGCATAGACTTTGTTGATGTTCTTGAGATAAAAGATGAATCCTCGAGTTGATAAATTAATGTTAAACGAAGGTTGTTTTTAGGACATCTTTAGAGCCCAACATTTTGGCGTTGTTACCGGGGAGAATGTCAAAGGTAGCATAGATTGTGTCTCTGGAGGACGAGGTATTGAAGACAGAAGGTAAGAACCTACGCATGTAATAAGTAAGATGCTTATGCCAACGCCTACCTCCAGTTGATGCATTAAGAGGTTGCATAGGTGTTTCTTTTTGAATTTATTTTTGCGTGAAGTGTGTATGACTAAGAAGAAAGATCTTGAAAAAACAAAACCCCCACCAAAAATTACCAAAGCCTAGGGCCCGGTGCTCCCTAGGAGAAGTACTTTCATAGACGACATCATCCGAAAAGCTGAATCTCAAGCTTCAGTTGGACCTAGGAAAGGATCTACCTGAACCCTTAAGGTAGCAGTCTCACCAACTGCAGCCCATGCTGAGATTCACAACAAAACTGAAGGGACTGAGCAAATCTTTCAGAGCACAGATATTCCACCTCTCAACCCTTTAGAAGAGGAAAATTCTCATAATCTGGAGGAAGGAGAAGGAGAAACCAGCAGGGTTGCCAAGGCAGACCCATCACCACCCCCTGATCCTAAATCTCCTGTGAAACAAGAAGGCATACCTGAAATCCCAGATAGAGGGAGTGCAACCAAATCCCCTAGAGGATCAAATAATCAACCACCTTGAATAGAACACCCGAATCAAGAAATTCCTGAAGATTTTTGGCACATTTTCGATCGAATGGCACAACCAAATCAACAGTGTCCCCAGACTTCCACATTGGAATATCCGATAGTTGATCCAATCACCAATGCCCCCATGAAGGCAATCCCCCTACAGAACCTGTCAACCTTCCATGGATTGATCTCAGAAGACTCGGGTGCACTCTTATTCGAATTTGATGTCCTATGTAGAGGGTATGATTACACCTCTGAACCCCAAAAATTAAAATTGTTCCCCTCCACTTTGAAAGGGGCAGCTCTATGTTGGTTTATGGGATTAGGAGGTGGAACTATAAACTCATGGGATGAGATGAAACATGCCTTCTTGACAAAATATCAGGATTATTGTATAACCAGAGACCTAAAAGATGAAATCTTTCAAATGACTGCAAAAGAAAATGAATCATTAGAAGAATATGTTGAAAGATTTCAGTGTAATTTACAAAGATCCCCTTATAGTACATTACCAGGTGAAGTACTTAAAGCAACTATGATTAAAGGTATGAAGGATGAATGGTTAGAAACATTGAATCTAATGGGGAAGGGTGGCATTTATCAAGAAACTTATGATAACATCATTCAATTGTGTATCAGGTGCTCACGAGGAAGCACACAAACCAGATCAGGAATGCAGACTTCCCTCACCAGAAATAGCAATACTACCAGCGGGTGTGTTATGCGAGATGAAGTTGGTAATCTCTTAGAAAATTTCAAAATAGATATTCTGAGAACCTTGACTACACAATTGGATGTATTGCAGGCCAAACAAAAAAAAATAGAAACAAAACAGAATTTGGCCATATTTTTCCACAGATGCAGAAGAAAGCATGGTCCAAGGGATTGTGCTTTGGATGTGGTTTAGGTTTGCGCTATCTGCACCAAGGATCACGACATGGAACAATGCCCATCGCTCCCTAGACTGAAAGTTGTCTTTAGAGAAGTGGAAGAAGAGACAGAACCATTATATCTGATGGCTCAGCATCGTCAATGGCAGACCCGGCCTCCAAATACACTACAGGATCCTTCCCCTTTCTTTTCCAGACAGTATAATCAGCAGCAAAATTCTGGTAACGCATGGTAGGGTCAGTCATTTACTAATCAGAACTGGTAGCCCCACCAATACCCACCTGAAAATCCCACTTGGCCAAACCAACCCGGTGCAAATCCTGTCTGGCAGAATCATCCAACTACAAATTCTACCTGGCCTAACTCGTAATACCCCACCTCATCCTAGAAAAACTCACGTAATCCCTACCCTTCTCAGTGGCCCAACATGACTGCCCAAAATCCAAATTGGAACCAGAATTGGCAGCGCCCCATGGGGATAAACAATAAACCCATGGGGATGGCCCCTCAAACCCAACACATGTTGCAAGCTCCACTCCAATTGCCCCAAAACTCTCAATCGCAATTGTGCCCCCAACTACCAGCCCAACCTCACCCAAATCCTAATAATAGACAGGCTCAGCTTGTCTAGATTATGGAGAATGGGGAAGGGGAAACCAACTCGGTAGGGTGCAACGAACTCCGATTGAGATCAGGGCGTACAATATCTCCTGAAGAAAATAATGTTTCCTAAGAGAAGGAGAATGAAAAACAACCAGCAATAACACCCTCGATTGTGGTAATAATGGAACAAATCGAGCAGGGGGGAAACACAGTCGAATCACAGGGCCCTGATAAGGATGCAACTCCTTCCCCTCTGTTCCCTGAAAGATTGATGATAGCAATACCTGTCGTATATCCCAACTTCGACATTGTAGGGGAACTCAATAATTTATATGTCAAGATTCCACTCCCGCAGGCTCTGCAATATATTCCAATTTATGCGAAAACAATCAAGGAACTATGTGGGAGGAAGCCTATTAGAAAAATAAAAAATTCATCATCAACAGTTCGCGTAGTAGGAGCCTTGTCTGATCTAATTCTTGGTAGACAAGAACCAATCAAATATGCAGATCCAAGGAATCCCATAGTAACAGCTCAGATCCAAGGTTGTTCTTTTCCAAATACACTAGTTGATTTGGGAGCAACCATCAATATCCTGACTATGGAAACTTGCAATACCCTGGGTTTTGACTCCTTTGAACCCACCCCAATTATGTTACAATTGGCAGATAGATCGGTGGTTCGACCAGTTGGCACATTACATGATATAGCAATCTCAGTCAACTCTTGGGAATATCCGACGGATTTCCTCATCATCAACCCAAGAAGTGGACTTGAAGGGAATCCATTGATACTGGGCAGACCATGGCTCGCAACAGTCGATGCGTACATAGAATGTCGAACGGGTAATATGACAATTGCTAGAGGAGGTGTCATAAAGAATCTCATCTTATATCCTCTTGCCAAGCTAAGCCCGACTTTCGTATATCCACAATTTCCACCACCACGATATCCAGAAAAGGATTTATGAGCCCCTCTCATGCTGGAAGAAGCCCTCAAACTTAAGAACCAACTAGAGGTTGACGTAGTCAGTGGGTTTATTAATATCCCAGCCACCGTGGGTAACCCAACATGCCAGATGCTCCAAGATGTTCTAGACTGTGAAGCACAGGGAGACCCGCTGGAAGATTTAATGGAACAACAAATCCCAACTACAGTTGTTCATAACAACAAATCCGTTGAGATTGCACCAAGGAGGTCTCTGAACATCAATGCCAATTTAGATGAGCAACAGAAACAAAATCTAATTCAATTTCTCTCTAAATACCAGCAAGCTTTTGCATGGGATTATTCTGATATGAAAGGTATTGATCCACAACTCTGCACACACCACATTTATATTGAGAAAGACGCTCAACCTATCAGACAGCCACAGAGAAGACTGAATCCCCATCTCAGGAATATTGTTAAGGAAGAATTACAAAAGCTGTTGGACGTAGATTTTATATAGCCTATCTCAAATAGTCGGTGGGTTTCCCCATTAGTGATCATCCCAAACAAAAATGGGAAATGGAGAATCTGTTTTGACTATAGGGAACTTAACAAAGCCACTCAAAAGGATCATTTCCCCTTACCTTTCATCGATCAGGTCCTGGATACTTTGGCAGGAAAGAAATTATTTTCCTTCCTAGATGGTTTTAGTGGCTACAATCAGATCCAGATTGCCCCAAAAGATCAAGATAAAACTACATTCACAAGCCCTTGGGGTACCTTTGCATACAAAGTATTTCCCTTTGGACTATGTAATGCTCCAACCACATTCCAAAGGGCCATCCTGAGCATATTCAACAATTTGATCAGCGAAGGCCTTAAAGTTTATATGGATGATTTCACTCCTTATGGCGATGACTTCGATCAAGCACTAAATAATCTGGAGAAGGTACTAGAACGGTGCATTTCTACCAGGTTATGTTTAAGCCATGAAAAATGTCACATGATGATGACAGAAGGTATGGTACTAGGGCATTATATTTCTGCAGATGGAATTAGAGTAGATCTAGCAAAAATAGAGGTAATCCTTAATCTACCTACACCACACACACAAACTGAGGTACGTAGTTTCCTTGGCGCTTTTGGATACTATTGTAGATTTATGGAAAATTTTGCAAGAACCATTGCACCTTTACATGCTTTGACTGGTAATGTGGAGTTTTAGTGGTCTGACAAGTGTGATGTGGCATTTGCAGGACTCAAGAAGCTGATCTCGACATAACCGGTGTTGAGGGGACCAAATTGCAAAATACCATTTCACATCGCCACCGATGCATCAGATATTGCTATAGGCGTTGTCCTTGGACAAGAAGAATACAAGAAACCCTACACTATTTATTTCATTAGCAAGAATCTTACTCCAATTGAACTTAATTATACAGTAACAGAAAAAGAATTCTTAGTTGTTATACACGCCATCAATAAATTTCGTCATTATATAACAGGCTATCCAATTATTCTGTATACTGATCATTCTGCTATTAGATATCAAGCTAATAAACCAATTACTAATGGATGGGTCACTTGGTGGTTATTGCTATTGCAGGAATTTGACATCACCATCAAATATCGACCTGGGAGAGAAAATCTTGCTGCATCCTTCTTGTCCCGCATACCCAAAAAAGATGACTCCTTAACAGTTGAAGATCAATTTCCAGATGAGCATCTGTTTGCCATTACCACAAAGCCACCTTGGTACACTGATGTGGCAAATTATCTGGTAACGGGAAGATTATCGGCACATCTATCATCAAGGGAAAGAAAACTGATCATCCAGCGTAGCTCACGATTCGCTTGGATCAGTGGATATCTCTTCCACACAGGATTTGATCTCCAGATCCGCATATGCGTGCGAGCTGATGAAATCTATGACATACTGAAGGCAGGACATGACGAGCCCTATGGTGGGGATTTTGTAGACCACAGGACTGGACACAAAATTTTACAGATGGGCTACTATTGGCCCTCAATATTTAGAGATGCGAAGAAATACGTCCAGACCTGCAACAGTTGTCAGCGGATGGGAAAACTAGGTCAGGCTGAATAAATGCCCTTGAAAGCACAAATAGTCGCAGAACCATTTGAGAGATGGACACTAGACTTCGTTGGCCCCTTCAATCCAAAGTCAAATCAGAAGACCTATATTCTAGTGGCAACGAACTACATGACCAAATGGGTAGAGGCAGAAGCCCTACCAAATGCAACAGAAGAGGTAGTCATCAAATTCCTTTTCAAATTATTTGTATGCTATGGACTACCCAGGGACGTAATCACTGAAGGGGGGTCACAATTTACAACCCATAGAATCACCACCACCCTGGAAAATTATCATATTAAGCACAGAGTTACTTATCCATACCACCCACAGGCAAATGGGCAAGTAGAAAGCACAAATAAGGTCCTGGAGGCAATCTTGACAAAGATCGTCTCAACAAACCGACAAAATTGGGCTACTGAGCTCCCAAATGCCTTATGGGCTTATCGCACAGCATGGTGTAACACCATTGGCTACTCTTCTTATCACCTAGTCTATGGTAAAGAACCAATCTTCCCAATCGAGTTTGAAATCAAGGCCCTAAGGATGGCCCAAGAAATTGGACTGGGTCTAACAAAAGCACATAAACAGCGCCTTCATCAACTCAACGAATTGGATGAACCACGCCTATCTGATGTGGAGCGCACAGCTGTTATTCAGCAACAGAGAGCGACCTGGCACGACAAGCATATCAAGAAGAAATCATTCAAGAAGGGTGATTGGGCGCTTCTCTATGACTCCAGATTTCAGGATTTTCTGGGACCATATGAAATTGAGGAAGTCCACGATAATGGCACGATCACTTTAAGCACCATCGTTGGGTCTAGATCTCCATTTTTGGTTAATGGGCACCAGCTACGACTTTACCATCATTCGCCTTCAAAAGAATCTTTCTACCAGGAAGTAAGTAAGGATCCTACCATTCAACTTTTGGCTGGATGGGAAGGTAACCCAGCCACCCCAACCCCATAAATGATGAATTTTGTTGACATTGTACATACTGTATATAGTTTTTGTAGATTTCATTAAGTGTTAGTTTTTCTTTTTCTTTTCATTTTTTTTTAGAAATAGGGAGGATAACTGTAATCAATACAATTAGCACTCTTTTTTGTTCTGCACTCTTGCTTTATCTTATCATGCGGACCCAGTCTTTCACAAAAAAATGAACATGTCATGCTCCGCAGTAGTAATCTGGCAACTATAATGAACTCATGACATCAACAAACCATCCAATACTCAATTCTCAAATAAATTGACCCATAATAATTGAATGAAATTAGTCGATGACTAATCAACCTTAGATTCAACAAAAAAAGATTTCTATGGGAGGTTTCCAAAATTACCCATTCAGATGGTTAAAAATTAACAGTTGTTGTTCCCTTCGCGTGATTGTTGTTCCTTTGAGTATCGTTGTTGTTCATTTGAAAGGAACAATTGTTGTTCCTTTGCGCGATCGTTGTTTCTTTGAGTATCGTTGATGTTCATTTGAAAAGAACAATTGATGTTCCTTCTCGTGATTGTTGTTCCTTTGAGTATTGTTGTTGTTTATTTGAAAAGAACAATTGACGTTCCCTTCGCGCAATTGTTGTCGTTCCTTTCCTTCATTGTTGTTAAAACGCTAGCCATTCCTTTGGGGTACAACTTTCATTAAATAATTTTCACTGGCGTTATTTCTAAGTATCATTGCAATGATCTGTCATTATTTTGTGGCCTATCTCTCATACCTTATCAAATTGTTTTTGGATTAATTTCTTCGAAATATCTTAAAACTTGTTCATAACCATTAACCACCATAATTCGTTTCCTTTCCCTATATACATACAATATACTTAAATGATAATTTTCCCTCATATTATAATAAGGAGTCTTCAGCATACTTTTACTTGGCATCCTTACACTTCTTTACGCCATCCCTTACTCTTAAGGAGTAGATGAGCCTCCCTTAATAGAGTCCTAAAAAAAAAAAAAGAGAGAGAAGGAAAACAAAACAAATAAATATAAGTGATAAACTTCTCCCACAAAGAATAGGGGGTCTCATCACGAGCCAACCTACCACGATCATAGGATAATAATGTAAGTGACATTCCCACTATGGCTACCACACCAGGGCAATGGCCTTTGACATTATGTTTGTCAAAGGACAAGGGGTCTCATCACGAGCTGGCTTGTTCACTTAAGTTACAATCTAGTGAGTGGCATTGTCATCATCTGGCTACCAAACCAGGATAGTGGTCTTGTCGGGAAAAGATGATTTAAATATTTATTAAGGATACAGGCTCATCTATGGGTTAAAAGGCAACCCTGTCGAGGCTATGGACGCCTGTTGGCAGCAGTGGCTTTGCCTGTGGTATGGAAGTTTATCTTAAAAACACCAAGTTTCTATGTGTCTCTAGATTTCCTTTACTCGATAACGAGGCTACCATTTCAGTTATATTCAATAAACACGGGAAAAGTAACAATATTATGATATGTGGAATATTTTCAAATGAACAAATTTAATTTATTCAGCTTATTTTTCCTTAAAATATTTTTTGAGTATAGGCATAATAAATTCGAATTTCCCACAAAAAAAAGGACTATCGTTTAATGATTACCGTTAATATGCTTTTTGAAAATTATACATGATTGACCCCCATCGGCGGCGGCAATGCTGTTAGAAAAATAGGACCGTGGAGCAATAAAATAAAACAAATGCGGAAACAAAACACAGTAGATACACAATACAATAGAGACACAGATTTACGTGGTTCACCCAGTGTGGACTACGTCCACCAGAGAAATTTCCAGGTCCTTCCTTTATTATTATCCAGCATATGAAGGGATACAACCTACAGCAAACCCGTTGTAACTTCCTCTTCTTTCTCTCACAGTCTCCTATCTCAGAATATAGTATTCGCCATCAACCATAGCCGCAATACATTTCCCTCATAAAAGAGGGTTGCCTTCTAGGGCAAAAAACCCTAACATAATCTCTATCGTTAGATCTGTGACCTTATAATGAACGGTCCAAATTTACAATGAAATTAGAATATACATTTACAAGGCAATTTTTCCTTCAGGGGCTCGCTTGCCCCCAGACCCCCCAGCCAGGGGGATAGCCCCCCTGGACCCTGTAGAGGGGGTACCCCCCCTCTGCACTCCCCCGCGTGGAAGAGTGTACATACTTCCGAGGTGTAAATACTTCATGGGGTATAAACACGGCTGAAAGTAACAGACCTCTGAATCAGGAAGATAATCAGGCTCCACAACCAACAAATGCAATTATTACCTCTCACTAGAAATACCTACACTCACTACTTTCCCTACGCTAACGGTTGAGGTCGACCTCTACAATAATGAGGGGAGTGGAGGTTCGACACGTTTTCCGATAAGATTGTAATGATTGTAATAAATGGAAAACCCACATTTTTATACACTCGCCATCCTCTGATATTTTCTATTTTTGGTAATATTTCCTCCAAGTTGGTCTAGCCAAGTCTGCAACCAGGAATGATAATCATTCTCATTTTCTCACAAAACGATGGGCGACCGAAGTGTGCGTAGGGAACCAACATTACTACAGATAATTGAGGAGGCCAGAGAAGTTCTACACCGCCTGGGGTGGATGAATGATGCAGTAGAGGCGCGACCACACCACCTCATCGCGCTCTCCTGCTCACAGGATCGTTCAATTCCTCATGCGAGTCGAAGCGGCTCATTCGATTCCTCCGTGGAATCTCTGCTAAAACCCGATCCATAGGTCCATAATTCAACCACACGGCTCTCTACACTCAACCGTGATATTCCCCGAATCAGTTTCAGGTTTTGGGGTTTCGTGATCCCCGACGTCAAGAGTTCCTGTCCTCTTGAATCCCCAATCTCCGATGAGCAATTTCACCGATACGCGCCCTTTACGCGTTATCCCTCCTGGCTATGCTCTGGTCCATGTGACCGCTAATTCATAAGACTGCAGCCTTATCCTTCTTTCGAGGTTTTGGGCTTCAAAATCCCAATGTGCTCCAACTCCCGTTAGCCCTCCAGGCTAGACTCCTGGTCCACGTGACCTCCCCCTATATGACCGCAGCCATACCTCCTCATCGGGGTTTTGGACTTTCCAATGTCGAAACACGTATGTCCTCAGGATTCGCGATTCCTCGAATCCCAACGTGCTCTTTATGCACTAGCGGTCCTGGCTAGGCTCCTGGCCCATATGACTGTTATCCCCGTGACCGCAATCTTACCTCTCCGTCGGGGTTTTGAGATTTTCAATGCCGCAATGCATTGGCTCACGGGATTCCCGATTCCTCGAATCCCGATTCTCCGATATGCTGACAGCTGGCCCCCACGATGGCACTTTCCTCCTCGTCGAGGTTTCGGACTTCACGATTCTGAAATTCCCAAACCTCTTGTCACCAGGATTCCCGATATCCTGATGACCAAAATGCCGATAGACAACTTCCTGTCGGGCCTTTCCCCGATGGCTCCGATTGTTGCCACGCGTCCTCCTCTGATGGATGGTCCTGATTACTCCTCGCGTTTTTTAGACTTCTGATGTCCCAACTTTCACGACCTCGAGAACTCCGATTTCCCGAGCGCCGATATCCCGATGTCTAGTGCCCCAATCTCTGGAATGGACGATCGCGTGACACGCGTCCTCTCTCAGATGGACGGCCTAGATTTGTGTCGGGGTTTTCAAGGTGGACTTACCCGATCTCCTGTCCATGGAAATGTCGATATCCTGACTCCCGATGCCTCGATCTCCGCCATGTGTCTCCACAAACAGATGGCTCAGATCGTTCTCGAGACTTTTCCCATAGAAATTCCCGATCTTTTGTCTTCGAGACTCCCGATATGCCGATGATTGAAGTCCCGATATCCCGATGCCTGTTTCGGGATTTTCACCCTCTAGTTCACGAAGCTTAAACCTCGCACAACTTCTATCAGATCTGACGGCTGGCGGGTGATTTGCTCAAGATCTGACGATTCAGATCATCTCTTTTTTGTAGGCTTCTCCTGAGTTCTCCTGGACGTAGAAACCAACGGTCCAGATCTTCTTTTCTCTAGCCGATCTGACGGCGACTGTGCTCCCTCCTAGGCTGTTGTGCTTTCTTCCGAGACTTGGAAGAATTTCCAGTTCTCAAAGGCCTCAACCTTTGTCCTCCTTTTTCCTCTGTGAGCTCCATGACTTCGAGTCCTCGCCTGCGTTCTCAATAACGTTGTTCCTCTTGAGCTTTTACTCTCAAATCCCCAAGGGATTCTTTTGACTTCTGTGCCTCTGCAGAGTCTTCACGCACCCACAGTGTTGTCTCTCCTGAGCTTCTTAACACTCAGACCCCTACGGGATTTTATCTTTCTTTCTTTCTTCTCCTACAGATGGAGAACGTTGGGATGCCCTCCTGGCTATCCTCTACCTCAAGCAACCTCTTGCTGAGCGCTTCTGGGTATTCAGTAACCCTGTGAAGATCCTTCAGTGGATTCTTCCTCTAAATACAGAACTCAAAAGAGTCATCTTCTCCTGTGCCGTCTGCACAATGTCTCTATGCCCTCCTAGCAGAGTGTCTTCCTTCTAGAACTTCCAGCAGTTCTGTCTCCTTCTCCTATGCACCTATGCACTCGCTCGATGCCCACCTAGCAGAGCTCTCAAAATCCTCTGTGATTCCGGTTCTTCTCCGAACTCATAGCAGAGTCCTTCTTCTGTGCACTCCTTGCACTGGCTCAATGCCCACCTGGCAGAGCTTCACAGAATCCTCACTGATTCTGGCTTCTGTCTGAACTCACAACAAAGTTCCTCCATCTGCACCTTGTGCCTGTGCTCAATGCCCACTTGGCAGAGCTTCACAGAATCCACAGCAGAATTCTGTCTGCAACTGTGTCTTCTCCCACACAGCCTTGCCTCCAAGGTATTCAGCAACCTTCAGGTCTTCTCCTGAGTTGTTGATTCCAGTTTCTGTGCCGCAGCACGTCTTTGTCTGAACCCGTAGTGTCCAGAAGTGCATCCTCCGTGCATGGCTCTTAGAACTCGCAGCGTTCTGTCACACCCTCCTGGTGTGAAGCCTCAAAGACCTTCACCTGAAATCAGACACACTCCTGCAAATGCATGATAACAGCATACATTCATAGCATACAATGGAACACTCACAGACATCCACATAACACACAGTAATGCAGGTAAAACTACTTATGTTTATATTAAAATGAAAAATGCTTGTTTATACAAGGGTGTTCTCGAGCTCTCTCTGGCTCTACTCTGACTTCTACTCATCTCAACTTCTTTTTTTTTCCCAAAATGAGATATGAAATCTCTTTTACCCAAGGGGGCTCTTCGAGCGCTTCCCTCCAACCTACCTACCCTATTCAATTACATTGAATGGGCTGTCTATTCTAGCATCTAGATCTAGATCTCAGCCATACAAACATTAAAGGCCGATCTTATCTATAGCCTGCAAAAAGGCATGGCTCTATGGCTCACCAGCCTAGACATTTAATTACATTCAATTCAAGTTTTAAATGAGGCTATGTCTCTCTCTTCAGCTTTGAATGCACGCACTCGACGTGGCTGGCTGGCTGGCTGGCTGATGTGGAGAGATGCTCCTGCATCAAACTCCTCAGCTACAAAATTCATGAGCTCCTGCTCATGAGCTTCCCCTCTCAACTGTTGGAAATCCTCCTGGATCCCAAACAAATATCTGGAGTTGTTCATCCGCTCCATTCCGCTGCTGCTGTTGCTGCTTCTGCGCTGCTACTGCTGCTTCCTTCCTTCTGCTCAGCTGCTCCTCACTGGTAGTCTCTACTGACCTCAACATCAGCCTTCTTATCTCCTCAATCACTGCATCCAGCTGCTCCAGTGGCTGGTCCTGTTTTTGCAGTCTCCCCAGCTGTAAAATTTTTCTGCAATTGGGTAGATCATCATGATCTCCCATGCCTTCTTCTTCATCAGTCTCCAACTTTACCTATTGGATGTGCACGCCCTGCACTTTCACCCTCTCTTCTAGGGCTTCAATCTGTTCCCAAAGATCAGCAAAGCAAATGTTGTCTGCCTCTTCTTCTTCTGCTGCTGCAAACTCCCATGTTGCAGTCTTTTCAACTTCTTGGCTGAAAATGTCGAGCCATTCCTCGGAATGCTCATCTTCTCCTTTTGCTTCTTTTGCTGTCAGCTTCAGTGCTATAGCTTCCTCAGCTTCTTAGCTGAATATGTTGAGACATTCCTCCGAATTCTCATTTTCCTCATCGTCGGCTTGGGCAGCTTCCAAAGTCTGCTCCAATTCCTCTTCTTTCCTGATAGTCACAGCTGACTGTTCTGCTGCTGTTGCTGCACCATCTACAACACGGAATTTTGCCTCCTCCTGGGCAAGTGGCGGGAATACTTGAATTCCTCCAATCATCAGAAGATCCCTCAGATCCTCCTCCTCTGTCAGCTACACATGCTGATCTAAATCCATTTCCGAGCTCACCTGCTCAGTCAGCTCCTCAGGCTGATTCTGACTCACTCCTGAGTTCATGAGACCCTCAGACAGTCTCATCTGCTCGGTCAGCTCTTCGGGCTGACCAAAATTCACCTACTCATCCTTGCCCACCTGGCAATATGGGATGTCTCTGCTGCCCTCCTGGTAGTCCATGGGATCAACTAATTCCATCTTTGTTTCCTTGCCCACCTGGCAAACTGGAAACCTTTCACTGCCCTCCTAGCAGTCTATGAGATCCCGCAGTGACCTCAATCCATTTCCCTCCTGGCAATGTGAAATTCCTTGGCTGTCCTCATGATAGTCTCTGAGATCCTACAGTGATCTCAACTCGTTGCCCACCTGGCAAACTGGAATTTCTTCTCTGCTCCCCTGGCAGTTCTTGAGATCCTCAACTGATCCCATTTCATTCTCTTCATCATTGAGACCTCTCCCAGTCTCTGGTTCACATATCTGAACCATTTCTTCTTCTGGTCCATTGATGTTTTTAGCATACCTCAACCATCTTTTTAACAGCCTGCGCTGCCCTCTGACCATCAACTCCTTGACTGGCCATTTCGCTTTCGGTTTCTTCATGGGCCATTCACGCATCCATCTCAACCTCTTATCCTGCCACATCCACAGTTTGAGCTTCTCTATGTCTGCCCTTAATTCACAGAGATCTTTATCCATTTCTGCAAGTTTTTTTGCCTTGCTTTTCTTCCCAGCATGCCTATGGTCTTCAGTAACCATGGTGTTGTCTTTGTCTGCTTTCCTAGCAAACCTGTTGCTGTCACTCTGCACCAAGAGTGTTACCAGCTTCATTCTCCTATAGTCTCCCTAACTGTCTTCTTGATTGCTGCCTACCTGCAAACAATCGCCACAGAGTCTCCAGCGCTCTGTCTTCTGTTGTCTTCCCGCTTCACCTGAAATATACAAGTGAAGTTCCCGCTTTGATACCACTTGATGTGTATCAAAGTGCTCCTTACCTCTTATGCCTCCCTTGTCTAAAATATACAGACAAGAATTAGGCTCTGATACCACTTGATGCAGTAGAGACGCGACCACACAACCTCGTCGCGCTCTCCTGCTCACAGGATCGTTCAATTCCTCATGCGAGTTGAAGCAACTCATTCGATTCCTCCGTGGAATCTCTGCTAAAACCTGATCCACAGGTCCGTAATTCAACCACACGGCTCTCTGCTCTCAACCGTGATCTTCCCCGACTCAGTTTCGGGTTTTGGGGTTTTGTGATCCCCCACGTCAAGAGTTCCTGTCCTCTTGAATCCACGATCTCCGATGAGCAATTTCATCGATACACGCCCTTTATGCATTAGCCCTCCTGGCTATGCTCTGGTCCATGTGACCGCTAATTCATAAGACCGTAGCCTTATCCTTCTTTTGGGGTTTTGGGCTTCAAAATCCCGATGTGCTCCAACTCCCGTTAGCCCTCCAGGCTAGACTCCTGGTCCACGTGACCTCCCCCTATATGACTGCAGCCATACCTCCTCATCGGGGTTTTGGACTTTCCAATGTCAAAACACGTATGTCCTCAGGATTCGTGATTCCTCGAATCCCGACGTGCTCTTTACGCACTAGCACTCCTGGCTAGGCTCCTGGCCCATATGATCATTATCCACGTGACCGCAGTCTTACCTCTCCGTCGGGGTTTCGAGCTTTTCAATGTCGCAATGCATTGGCTCACGGGATTCCCGATTCCTCGAATCCTGATTCTCCGATATGCTGACAGCTAGCCCCCACGATGGCACTTTCCTCCTCATCGAGGTTTCGGACTTCGCGATTCCGAAATGCCCAAACCTCCTGTCACCAGGATTCCCGATATCCCGATGACCAAAATGCCAATAGACGACTTCCTGTCGGGCCTTTCCTCGATGGCTCTGATTGCTGCCGTGCGTCCTCCTCTGATGGACAGTCCTGATTACTCCTCGCGTTTTTGAGACTTTTGATGTCCCGACTTTCATGACCTCGAGAACTCCGATTTCCCGAGTGTCGATATCCCGATGTCTAGTGCCCGGATCTCCGGAATGAACAATCGCGTGACACACGTCCTCTCTCAGATGGACGGCCCAGATTTGTGTCGGGGTTTTCAAGGTGGACTTACCCGATCTCCTGTCCACGGGAATGTCGATATCCTGACTCTCGATGCCTCAATCTCCGCCATGTGTCTCCACAAACGGACGACTCAGATCGTTCCCAGGACTTTTCCCATAGAAATTCCTGATATTTTGTCTTCAAGACTCCCGATATGCCAAAGGCTGAAGTCCCGATATCCCGATGCCTGTTTTGGGATTTTCACCCTCTAATTCACGAATCTTAAACCTCCCGCAACTTCTATCAAATCTGACGGCTGGCAGGTGATTTGCTCAAGATCTGATAGTTCAGATCATCTCTTTTCTGTAGGCTTCTCCTGAGCTTCTCCTGGATGTAGAAACCAATGGTCCAGATCTTCTTTTCTCCAATCGATCTGATGGCAGTTGTGCTCCCTCCTAAGCTGCTACGCTTTCTTCCGAGACTTGGAAGAATTTCCAGTTCTTAAAGGCCTCAACCTTTGTCCTCCTTTATCCTCTGCGAGCTCCATGACTTTGAGTCCTCGCCTGCGTTCTCAATAACGCTTTTCCTCCTGAGCTTTTACTCTCGAATCCCAAAGGATTCTTTTGACTTCTGTGCCTCTGCAGAGTCTTCACGCACCCACAGTGCTGTCTCTCCTGAGCTTCTTAACACTCAGACCCCTACAGGATTTTATCTTTCTTTCTTCTCCTGCAGATGGAGAATGTTGGGATGCCCTTCTGGCTATCCTCTACCTCAAGCAACCTCTTGCTGAGTGCTTCTGGGTATTCAGTAACCCTATGAAGATCCTTCAGTGGATTCTTCCTCTAAATACAGAACTCAAAAGAGTCCTCTTCTCCTGTGCTGTCTGCACAATGTCTCTATGCCCTCCTAGCAGAGTGTCTTCCTTCCAGAACTTCCAGCAGTTTTGTCTCCTTCTCCTGTGCACCTATGCACTCGCTCGATGCCCACCTGGCAGAGCTCTCATAATCCTCTGTGATTCTATTTCTTCTCCGAACTCATAGCAGATTCCTTCTTCTGTGCACTCCTTGCACTGGCTCAATGCCCACCTGGTAGAGCTTCACAGAATCCTCAGTGATTCTGGCTTCTGTCTGAACTCACAATAGAATTCCTCCAACTGCACCTTGTGCCTGTGCTCAATGCCCACTTGGCAGAGCTTCACAGAATCCACAGCAGAATTCTGTCTGCAACTGTGTCTTCTCCCACACAGCCTTGCCTCCAAGATATTCAGCAACCTTGAGGTCTTCTCTTGAGTTGTTGATTCCAGTTCTTGTGTCGCAGCACGTCTTTGTCTGAACCCGCAGTGTTCAGAAGTGCATCCTCTGTGCACGGCTCTTAGAACCCGCAGTGTTCTATCACACCCTCCTGGTGTGAAGCCTCAAAGACCTTCACCTGAAATCAGACACACTCCTGCAAATGCATGATAACATCATACATTCATAGCATACAATGGAACACTCATAGACATCCACATAACACACAGTAATGCAGGAAAAACTGCTTCTGTTTATATTAAAATGGCAAATGCATGTTTATACAAGGGTGTTCTCGAGCTCTCTCTGGCTCTACTCTGACTTCTACTCATCTCAACTTCTTTTTTTTTCCCAAAATGAGATATGAAATCTCTTTTACCCGAGGGGGCTCTTCGAGTGCTTCCCTCCAACCTACCTACCCTATTCAATTACATTGAATGGGCTGTCTAGTCCAGCATCTGGATCTAGATCTCATCCATACAAACATTAAAGGCCGATCTTATCTACAGCCTGTGCAAAGGCATGGCTCTATGGCTCACCAGCCTAGACATTTAATTACATTCAATTCAAGTTTTAAATGAGGCTGCGCCTCTCTCTTCAGCTTTGAATGCACGTGCTCGACGTGGCTGGCTGGATGGCTGGCTGATGTGGAGAGATGCTCCTGCATCAATGAAGTATTTCAACCAGTTGCAAGGCTATGATACGAACATCATGCTTGAATTCTTTCAGAATTTGCAGGGAGAAATCTCCATGGTTCGAGATATACGAATTCCAATTACTCCATAAATCATAGCAAAGGTTATGGGTCTCCCTAACTCAGGCATTCAATGGACAAGAAGATATACAATGCTTAAAAAATCTGTAGAATCCTTCGTAGACCCTGGAGAGGAATTGGATAAAAAAAGGAAATGGGCTTAACCCCAGCACCCTCAGTGAACCATGGAAAGAACTGGTAGGAGTAACTCAGAGGTACATCACCTTTGATTGGTGATACGATGTAATCTGACCATGCCACCTCAAACTACTAGCGGCACTCAAACAAAGGTTAGTAAACAATCTACCTTTTTTTCTAAATTCCATGTTACATGAGGTTGTCGTCAGAACATAGAAGTCCAAGTATCTTGTTACTATCATCAGCCACCATGGACTAGTTAAACTAATAGTAAGTAAAGCCTTGAGTCAAACACAATTAACCTGGGGTGATCTTATTGGGACCAATAGACCTCTGCAACTGGAACAACCTGAATTATACCATGAAAATCCATCACAGGAAATTGAAGAGATACAGGAAGGGGAGACCACTACCCAAACAGAAGTTCCACCTCCTCAACCTGAAGTCAAGGCAGACCCTGTCCAAATTACAGAGGCTCAAACCTCACAGAAAGAGGCTCAGACCTCACAGATAGAGGCTCAAACCTCACAGACAGAAGCTCAGACCTCACAAGCAGGGGCACTAACCAGAAAGAGAAAAAGAGCAACGGTTGCTCCTAAAGCCCCCATTGAGAGAACGAGGAGAAGCAGATGGACAAGAAACCCTGAAGAAATCTAGGACACAACAAAACAGTTTGAAGAAATTCAAGACATAACAGACCAACCCTTACAGGAAAATGCCCAGGATATTGATCATATAGAACAAACTTCACAGGGAAACAGTCAAGAAGACACCCAGCCAGCATTAGAGCATATGACAGAACAATTTTTGAAAAGCTATGAGGTAGAAATAGCTCAGGTTTTAGGGAGCTTAGGGGGCTCAATTGATAGAGATAAATCAAAATAATACCAAGAACAAGCCTCTTCTTCAAATCCTGCTGAAAATTTCCCTGATATCGAAATGTCATTCCCAGAGGACACGACACATGAAGAACCTCACCCTGAGGCAAGAAGCCCTCTTGAACAGATAGAGCACTTGGAAGGAACAGAAGAACAACTACCTGCTGATCAGAATGAATAAGACCTTGAGACCCCTCACAAACAGAAAGCAGGCAAAAGCCATAAGAGAATTAGAAAGTTGAAAAAGGAGAACAAGTTGTTAAAGAGAAAGGCTAAAAAAGTTTAAGCATTAAAACTAAAGGTTGGCAAACTCAGAGAAATTATTAAAGAATTGAGGAAGCAGCTAGAACAAGCAAATAAGGCCCACCAAAGAAAGAAAAACAAAAGGCCCAGAGTGCAAGGAAGAAACCCTCTTCCTAAAAGAGCAGTCACTACAAACTCTGTGGGAACATAGACAGACCTTGAAGAGATAACAGTAGAGGATGTACTAGCTCAGAATGAGGAAGTAATTCCTTTAGAAACCGTTGATGCTGAGGTACAGATAGATACCCTAGTCTCAAAGGAAATAACTCAATCCCTTGACAAATATGCCACCATTAGGAGATTGGAGGAAGAATTGATACACTCCCAACAAAGCTTGATTCAAAGTAGAAATGAATTGATGACTATGGAAGAACATCAAGCATTTCAATCTCAGGAACATAATGCTATCATTGATAGACTAGAAGCAGAGCTCATACAAGCCCAGCAAGCATTAACTCAATCCATAGATGAGATGGGCATTATAGAAGAATATCAAGCAGCTCAGTCTCGAGAACATGATGTTATTATTGGTAGGCTAAAGGTAGAGCCGATACAAGCACAACAAGCATTGACTCAATCCAGAGAAGAAATGATCACTAGGGCTGAACATCAAAAGCTTGTTAAACAACCGAAGGATATGTCAGCAATAGAAAGTGAAACATGTGTTGAGCTCACCAGAGCCCAAGAGAAGATTAAGAAAATGCAAAACCGATTTGAAAAATCTTTGGAGCAAATCAAGGAGATTTGTGATGTTTACTCTGATGCAATCAACTGCAGATCCCCTGCCACCAATTATACCCTATTCTTGTTGGAACATTACCTGTTGTTATGGGTAAAATCCATCAGAGCAGGTAAGCCAATTACATTTTCCATTGTCCCTGAGTTCATTTCATGTTTTAGAGAGCAGGAAGAGAAGGTACAGTATTTTCTATGTGAATTATACTTCCATAATTTCATTTTGGAAGATGACAGAAAAAGTAACCATGGTCCCTTCATTAGAGATATTCAGTTCCAAGCATTCATGTCCTTCACTAAGAACCAAGTCAGATGGGGCAAATCCCACAAGAATTTTATAAATAGGGAAACAGGGTTAGATCTCTGGATCAGAGGAGAGCCCCTAAAGTCATTTCCATCCATTATCTGACATAGAACCTTTATGAAAAGGGAGGGGATCAGAGACTCTCTAGCCCCCATCCATCGACAGGTTATCCGTTCAGGCATCATATACTTTAGAGAACTCAAAGAAGAAGCTCTTGTTGCTTCTAAGGTGAGATGGGATGCAGCCTCCAATGAAGTCAAAAGTAGGGAGTCCTTTAGGTTCAGGAATTTCTTTGCAGCTACCTACAGAGTGGAAAGGTATTCTAGACTGCTCCTGGAGGAAGGACCTGCTTGGATTGGGTGCAGGTATAATCCCCAGATCCTCTGGTTTCCTCCAGAAAGTTACCAGAAGGATTATCAAATTAACAAGAAAAGGGAGGATGTTGCTTTTGAAGAGCTCAAAAGAAGTAATGGGTTCAGGAGACCTGGTGAACCAACTTTCCCTCCTTAAAGCATCAATGCTCTACAAGTAAGATCTCAACTTGCATGAGGACATTCAAGAAGGTAAGTTGGGGGGTATGTTGGGTTATGAAAAAGGTACAAATATCCTCCTTATTCCCACAGTTCATGATACAATCTTGATTGACTTTTCTATTAATTAGGGATAAATAGGATAGAAAAGTATTAATATGTCTTCTAGTGATATTATTGAAGTTATTTTGAATAGATTCTAAAATACGATTGGAATTGTTTGATTCTGTTACAAGATTGGATCAATATTGTCAAAACCGAAATAGCAAAGGAAATCTTGAAGATGCGTGAGCTATTGGAGGTTAAGGACTTTTGGCACAAAGAAGTTTTAAAGATGATTTGATTTTCTATATTGTAACTTTATAATAGTAAAGCAATCCTGAGGATCTTTCGATTCTCAGGATGGCTTGATTTATTTAGATTATTGTATATATAGAGGATAATAGATCCTGAAAGACAATCGAAGAATTGCATTCAAGTATTCAGACTCAGAGTTACTCTGCGCAAGCAGTTTTTGTGAATGATGTACTAGCTATGAAGTTAATAAAAGCTTTGATCGTTTTCACCATTTCTACATACTGAGTTTCTAGTAGCAGTGCTTCTAAAGAACAAGGCCCTAGTCTAAAGGAGCTATTGTTTCAGCTGTAATTGTAACAGTTTGATTCCTGTTTTATGATTCAATTCTCTTTTACAATAGTTAAGACGAATGCATAAGCGTGATAATGATTTCATACTATTTTGCATACATAAGCTAGACATTTCTTTTGAGTGTTAATGATTGTTGATTCCAATTTCCATTACTGAAGTTTGTTGCTTGACAGTTCCTCACGTTTTCATATGTGTTGTTCCTTTTACTTAGATTCGCATTTGTTGTTCCTTTCAAATAGATTACATTTGTCGTTCCTTTCAGTTAAAGTTACAATTGTTGTTCCTTTCCGTTCAGTTATAGTTGTTGTCCCTTTTGATTAGATTACAATTGTTGTTTCTTTCCATTAGAGTAAATTGCTATTTCTTTTCCAGCAATTTCATTCATAGTTAATAGTTAATTCTACAAGTCTTTTACTTAGATTCAATCATTGCTTCTTAGTTAAATGAATTTAGCAGATTAGCTAGTTCCTTTTCATTCACAACATGTTAGTAATCAGATTTCAATTCTATTAAATAAGATCTTAGTCTTAGAATCTTTAAATGAACATTTGAGGAACTTGATTGTGGATAAACTTAGGTTTGCTTTAGCTACGCGATTTTAGCCTCTACAAGCTATCTGCATAGACTTTTTTGATGTTCTTGAGATAAAAGATGAATCCTTGGGTTGATAAATTAATGTTAAACTAAGGCTGTTTTTAGGACATCTTTAGAGCCCAACATTTGTATGGTGAGATTTTGTGAGGGTGGGCCCTCCAGTGTGCGAGCGATCAAAGGATACTCGCACTGGGGTGCGCAGCTATAGAGAGGACATCCATGCATGGGGGTGCGTGAGTGAGTAAAACAGGTGCACATTGGATGCACGCCTATTCGAAGTACAACTGCACATTGTGCGCAATTGTTTCTCTTACAGTTGTGCACTAGTGCGCAGTTGTTTCTCTGACAGCTGCACACTAGTGCACAGCTATGTAACGAACAATTGTGCATGAACGCGCGCCTGTGGGTGTGACAGATGCGCATTGATGCACATTTGTTTCTTCGATAGTTGTGCATTGATGCGCAGTTGTGCGAAGAACAGGCATGCATATGTGCACGCCTGTGGGGGTGACATCCACACATATGAGGCAAAGCTGGGGTTTTTTTAAAAAACTTGTCATTTTGGAATTTTTTCATTCTATGAATTATGATGGTTGATCAAGTGTTGTTTGTGTGAATGCAAGTGATCAGTTCAGGATTCCAGTCCACTGGAGGGAGAGGGACTGGGCGTGCCTCATGGAGGTGGTGAGGGATGATGAGTCGGGTGTTCGAGGACCTTTGGCACCATGTGGGTTGCTAAAGTTCTTCGACTACTCACTGCTATGGGCATCGGAGTACCTATTGTAGTTTTTGATTTCCATGTGGAGCACTGAGTGCAGTGCTTCATTGTGCGAGGGGAGCAACTGACATTCTCTGTGATGGAGGATGTTTATTTCTTGACCAGGCTCTCTTTTTTAGAGAGGGCCCTACCTGTTGTTCCCCAATTTCCAGGGGAGGCACACTTGGCAGACTTGGTGCGGACGTACTGTTTGGGGAAGGAATTTATGTCAGGCTCAATCATGCGAATTGGGGTGATGATTGCACTGGTGCATAGTTGCATTGTCGCGATGGTCATGAGGATCTACAGATCCTTAGCTACTCAGTGAATCAATGGTGGTCAGCTGAGGATTATGAAGAGGGCATTGCATGGAGAGCATTTTTCCTGGGGCTTGATGTTGCACACCAAGATGATGGGGCAACTCAACCGATGTTAGGTTGTCGACTTGGGTGATTTTGCCTTTGGGTCGATCTAGGTGGTGTGGTTCTTGGAGAGGGTGCCTATTTTGCACCATAGAGTGTTGTTGGAGGTGTTTGATGCATGGGAGCCATGACTTATGTCATAGGCATCGATTTTGGTACAACATGGGGGTGGGGAGGGTGGCCATTATTTTATAGCCGATCTGGCACGTGTGTGGCGCCGGATGCCACAGATCATACTACAATTCCCATATGGTGGGATGGACTTCCGGCAGGACCCGGATATGGTTTTACCTCCTGGAGAGGTTTAGGACCATAGAGGTATGTTAGTGTGCTTTATGTTTTATGATTTTGATAGTATGGTGTATGTTTTATGTATGGATGGATGTCGATTCTATCGTTTTTTTGTTGTGTGTGCAGATGTGGGGCTACGAGGTGGAGTTGGTTAGAGCATTGGCTCGTCAGGGGCTGGTGAGACCGTCGTGGGGCGAACCACGGGTGGGAGAGAGGCGTCAGAGAGATGAGGTTGGGGAGAGGCCAGCCGATGATGCGGGAGCTAGTAGGAGATGCAGATTTGATGACCCTGGTGCAGGGCCGTTGCATGCGCCTCAAAGAGAGGCTGGTAGGGTGCTTGAGGATTTTCGTCGCCGGTTGGAGGTGGTGCTACAGGGAGTGCCCGAGGGCATGTGGACTCAGGTCCAGGATGAGGAAGTCTTGGAGCATTGTGTGGGCCTTCTGGCTGTGGACCCTGATCCGTAGAGCGACTATAGCGAGGGCAGCTATGACTGGGCGACCACCGCCCGATCCTGGAGGACCCCCAACTAGTGAGGCACCTCCTCCAAATAAAGGACCTGGTGGTGGCGCTCTAGAGGCACCATGAGTTCTCTTGTTGTATATTTTTTGTATTTATAGGCCTGCGAGCCCATTTTGTATAGGGTAGTGTGACACCTATTTTGTACCTATAGGGATGAGGGGGCTCACCTACCTACGGGCGATGTACATTTTGTACCATTTTTTGTAAACATTGATGATACAATGATCGTTATATATATATGGATATACATGTTTATGATCTCTGTGATGTTCACATGTGATGATGTTTTGTGATTCTTTTTATGATGTCTTAACCTATATGTTGTGACAGACTTTTAATGATTTATGTATGTGTGATAGTGTCTTGATGCGATAAATGCCAATATAACACTAGGTTATCCATATTATCTTCTATTTGATTGAATTGTCATGGAATATGTGTAAATGTAATTGAATCAAAATGTCAAGATAAGAGCCTAACTTGCAGCTATTTGCAGAAGAGGCAAGGATTGCGGACACGGTACACATTGTTGAGCTGCAGGACGACAAGCTGGGAATCTAATAAGATGCTAAGGTGGTGAATATGGTGTTGATTGGCTTCAGCAAGGAGGCCAATGACAGCTGTGTATTTTGCTTGGTTATTGGTTGTTGAGCCCAGACATATGCCACTGGAGTGGAGCAGTTCATGTGAGGGGGTATAGAGGGCCCAAGCGTCCGAAGCGAGATTCTGTGTCCATCAGCTAGCTCCGTCAGCGTAACCGATGTGGTAGGCCGATGGAGGAAACATCTGTCAATAACATAAATGGTAGATCAGACATAAGGTATGGAGGAAAAAAGAAGATTAAAAACTGTTGATACTGAGAGGGGGGTCAATCAGTATCAAGTACAATTTAAAAACCTTTTTCAACTTATACTTAAACCATTCAATTATATCCAATGAGCAATGAACAATAGTATAAGAGTTACACCAATACACCACAATACACCATGCACAATATATG